>BLSH010249644.1:55921-72537 GCA_018402905.1 Glandirana rugosa
ACGGAGGGTCGAGAAGGTTCTGTGCGGGGGTCGAATAATAATAATTATTATTCAATTTTATTATGTAACTATGGAATAATAAAGTTTACTAGAAGGAATAAAGGATTTAAGCCTTTAAGTCTTTATTCTTTTTGTAAACTTTATTATTATTTATGGATAATTTAATATCCATAACCTTAAAAGAACTTTTATACCGATAATCACTATTTAAAGTATAAATTCAAGTGATTGTACTTAACACTACACAATGAGAGTACGAGGGTGATTTTGTTGTTAATTAAACACGAATTTAACTATAATTTATAATTTAGTAACGACACCGTCAACGTTAAAGCATATATGAACGCAGCAATATATTTTTTATTCACTTTTGGTAGCGCTGAGCACATTTTTTATTTTTAAATCTTTCATAATAGTCACGGATAACCATTTAGCGATTGCAACTGCCACAGCAATGATTTAATATTTAATATCAATTTAAGCACAAATTAATTGTTGTTTTAGTGGGAGCATGAGAGTAACACATCACAATTCATGTTAGTGAACTTAAATATGAAATTTATCACTAATAGCCATATTTTCAAGAAAATTCCAATACCTATAATTTAATAGGTATTTATTATTATTTCAAATGTTTTTCTTATTTCTGAATTTCCGAATTTAGGAAATAAGGAAGATCATTTGAAATAATAAGGTATCAATGTATTATTTTAACTTATTATTAATAATAATAAGCTGGGGGCGTGTCTTGGAAGAGCTGGGAGGCAGACGTGCGCCGCCGCAGCTCCGCCGAAGACCTTACCATCTGAAGGAATCCGTCCTGGGGAGAAGACGGTGAGACATCCCAGTACCCTAGCCCTTCTCCCCGAGGCCGTGGCTTTTGCGGCCTACTGGTCCTGATCCGAACAGCGGTGCTGCCGGGCCTCCTGCTCCACATCCGAGCACCATTCACCCTGCTGTGCACCCCTGGGACCCCCCTTGCAGCCTTGTCTGTATTCCCTTGCGGAGGAATCTTGCATTAACCCCAAATTTCATAGGGAACTGTTAAGCGGCCTACAGAGGTCTATTAGGCCGCCATTTTCATACCGGGCTCTCCCCTGCACAGACTGCACTCATCTACATACTACTGGCATCAACTCCCACAGATTATCAGCCACCCTCCCCACTCTTGATCACCATAAGGGGCCTTAATCTGTCCTGAGAGACACCGTGCGTTTAGCTATTTACACTCAGGGAGCATAGTCTCCGCATGGCGCTGTGAGGACTTGTGTAGTGAGAGCTCCGTCCGACAGCAGGCCTATATTCCTCTGACAATGCCATCCAAAGGCTCTAACACCTGCATAAACTCAAGCAAGAAGTCGGGGAAGAGCTCGGCAGCAAACTGGCCACCTCGGGCTCAATACGTTTCCTCGCCACAGAACAGATCAAGCCTACACCGCCGCGCAGTAAGGCTAAAGCCTCGCGCTCAAGTCATTCCCCTTCCGCTCACATAGCCTCCTCACGTGGCTGCTCGC
Source organism: Glandirana rugosa (assembly GCA_018402905.1). Classification (NCBI taxonomy): domain Eukaryota; kingdom Metazoa; phylum Chordata; class Amphibia; order Anura; family Ranidae; genus Glandirana; species Glandirana rugosa. Next base: position 57,436 of record BLSH010249644.1, read on the forward strand.
CGGCCTCCTCTCAGGGCTCGGAACTGATGGAGGACCCGGGCTCCCCAGCGGGATCTGATCTGATATCCCTAGTAAGTGGACTCAAAGGGGAAATTGCAGACATGTTCCGCAGCTTTGAAAAAGCTATGAAGAAAGAATTTTCGGCTGTCCGAAAAGACATGGCGCACCTGCTCACACGTGTGGAGGAGACAGAGAAGCGGCAAGACATATAAGATGAGGCGATCAAAGAGCTGCAGAGCACGGTAACCAGACTTGCAATCGCACCTTGCCACCCTATATAAATTGGAAGATATTGAAAATAGAAACCGCAGGAACAATCTGTGCATCAGGGGGCTCCCTGAAGCAACAAAGGATGATGACCTGGAACCCACGATCCGTGGACACCTTTGACAACGTCAAATGACGAAACGCGTCAGTTGACTGCTAGCTGGATGTCCATACGGCACATCCGAGATTGTTGAGTGAGGAGTGCAGCAAGCCCAGGGAGTACAGGAAGCCGCGGGGATCTCCCTCAAATGAGACGGACGCTGCCACACTCGATTCGGACCTGTGACAGGACAGAGGACGTATATAGTTTCAAACATAGGGCTCACCACTTTTATGGATTCAGCATGGACTGCTTATACTGAAGTGAGCTGATATCCTGTTGTGTCATAGACACAAACCATTTTCTGTTTTTCTTTTATTAATTTTAAATTAAATAAACCGGATTTTAAGCAAATTACACTATGGACTCCTTTCTATGCTTTTCCCTGTAACATCGAGGAGATCAGGTCCTGCAAACAGAGCGGAACAACAGGAGCAGAGGACCAAACACACAAGGATATAAAGACAGGCACTTCACCCCTGCAGGGGTAGTGCCCTCTGGTAAGGAGGGTTCCAGGTGGGGAGCACGAGTGGTGTTTCACAAGAAGTCACATTATATATAAACAAGCAGAAGGAACGGCAAACAGCACTTTTAGCACTAAAGCACTTTTTTCAATGAACTGCATTATATGAACTGATGACTATATATGAACAAATCTAATGAATATGAATTAACATCTTGAAGATTACCAATCAGCGGAAGTTGCACCTTATATTTATTGGACTATATTGTGTGGAAAAGTTTTTTATTATAATACACAGGTGTTTTATGATAAATATCTTAAAAATGGTTTACACATATGCACTTTGAATATCAACACATCCACTATCTTACCTACACAACACAAGAGATATATAATACATTTTTTGTTTTTTATACCAGCACATGATACTAGCACATTCATTTTTAGAAATCAAGAAAATTTTACATCCAAAACGCCAAGCAGCGCCATTTCCAGTTTCATACATATACTCTTACCTTCCCCTCCTGGAGGGGTTACTGGAAGGCAGCAGCAAGCTACATATCCTAAGCGCAATACCATACAAATACCAATTGTTTTGTTATTGATGCATATTGTTTCTCTTGTTTTTCCTCTATTCTTTTCTACTTTATTTCTTTTTCTAATTCTTCCCTTCCCCGGCAGGACTGGTTGAGTGAATCGATTGGAGATACACCACTGTCCCCATGGCTGACCTAAATGTGCTCACGTATAATGTAAGAGGACTAAATTTGGCTGCAAAAAGACATCAGGTCTTGAGGGAGCTAAAAAGAGCCTCTTGCTCTATAGCATTTCTACAGGAAACTCCCCTGACTCACACTACCAACGTCAAGCTTCTCTCCCCGCATTTTCCTCTATGGTATTATAGTCTCTCGGACACAAATAAAGCCAAGGGAGTCGCCATTGGATTCAGCAGGTGTGTCTCCTTCCGACTCACCACAATGGATGCGGATGATCATGGTAGGTACCTTTTCCTACAAGGATTCATAGGAAACGTTTCAAGTACTATAGCTAATATCTATTCCCCAAATGTAAACCAACCTGCCTTTCTATCCCAGGTATTGACGAGGCTAGCTGACTTTGCAGAGGGATTGACCATACTAGCTGGAGACATTAATATGCCCCTTGATCCCATTATTGACACCTCGTAGGGCAGGTCCTCGATACGCTTTAAACGTCTATCTTATATCAAAAAAAGACTCCACGACTCCCAACTTATGGATGTCTGGCGATTACTCCATCCTAAAGAAAGAGACTATTCATATTTCTCTAAAACTCATAATGCTTACTCCCGAATAGGTAATATCTTTATAGACCATTTCCACCTTCCACTATTACGCACGGCCTCTATAGGCACAGCAACCCTATCAGACCATGCCCCAGTGACAGCCCGGCTGTTTCTCCCCTCTCTCCCAAAGCGCACGAACAATTGGAAACTAAACAAATCATTGTTATCCAATCCAGTGGATACAGCCCTTATTTCTAAAAAGATAGAGCTATTTTTCAAAGAAAATGTCAAACAGGGAACCCCCCCAATCATTGGTTTGGGAAGCTCATTAAGCCAATATTAGAGGAGTGCTCATAGAATTGGGGGCTAGGAAAAAAAGGGAACACAACACAGAGCTTAGAGACAAGCTGAAGCAGGTCACTGACCTAGAACGACAACACAAACTGTCCCTACATTCATCACACCTGGTGGCGCTCACTTTACAACGAGAAGAACTTTGAAATCTTCTACAAGCTGATATGAACAGGAAATATTACTTGGTGGCCCAAAAAATACATGAATGGGGTAATAAGCCTGTCAAACAACTCGCACGCTCCCTTCATGCCAAGAAAAATGGCAAATTTCATATCTAAAATTAAACTTCCCGGCGGGGGGGATGGCTCACAACTCACGACAAATCGCAGATGCTTTTAGAGACTTTTACTCAGATCTATATAATGTGAAGAGTGACCTGGGTCATCTCCCCCCACGGGAATAGACACAATAAAATCCTCGACTTTCTCGGCAACTCACAGACACCAAAACTACCTTCTGAGGTCCTTAAGTCTCTTGAATCAGATTTTAAACTGGAACAATTCCAGCTAGCCTTGAAATCAATGCCCAGACGGGTTTACCGCCTCCTATTATAAAAAGTTCAGCGAGGTTTTACTGCCTAGATTAACTAATTATGCCAATTCCATTTCTGCATCTTCAGCCCTCTGTCCGGAATCACTCACGGCACACATCACAGTACTGCCCAAACCTAACAAAGATCCCACGAACTGTGGGAGCTATCGCCCCATTTCATTATTAAATGTAGATTTGAAGCTTTTAGCCAAGGTAATGGCCAATAGATTGCTCCCCCTTTTACCTAAGTGGATCTTGGTGGATCAATCAGGATTTATACCAGGAAGGGAAGCCAGGGATAACGCTTCGCGCACTCTCTTCCTGATCCACTATGCCCGTGGATGTGCCCAGCCCACCCTACTCTTATCTACCGATGCCGAAAAGGCGTTTGATAGGGTGGACTGGGCCTATCTTCGATTGACCCTACAACACTTTAGACTCGGCCCCCGGATGTTGGACAGGATATTCACAATGTACTCCTACCCGACGGCGCAGGTCAGGGTGAACGGGGTACTGGGAGAGCCCTTTACACTGGGGAACCGCACTAGGCAGGGGTGCCCACTGTCGCCCCTGCTGTTTGCCATATCCTTAGAACCATTCTTAGAATCTATCAGAAACAACCCCAACATTTATGGGATAATGGTAGGCCACAAATCACATAAATTATGCGGCTTATGCGGATGACATTCTCTTCTATATTCAACAACCTCTCATCTCCCTGCCCAACCTCATGTCCGCTCTACAAGAATTTCAATCTTTGTCCAATTTCAAAATCAACATGACTAAATCGGAAATCCTAAACATTAATGTCCTCAATTCAGTGGTCTGATCGCTAAAACCAAATCTACCGTTCCGCTGGCAGTCGGCAACTCTAAAATACCTGGGCATTCATTTGACCCCTCACCTTCATTCCCTGTTCAGATGTAATTACATCCCCCTGCTGAACACCATTAAAAAAGATCTTAGATCCTGGTCCTACCTTTCCCATTCCTGGCTGGGGAAGATAGCAGTGATTAAGATGAATATTCTTCCCTGTATTCTTTTTCTGTTTCAGATAATACCACTGGGGATTCCACCAGGTTTTTTCACAACACTCCAAACCATGATCTCCCGCTTCATTTGGGGGAGAAGACGCCCCAGAATCTCCAGAGCCACTCTCTTTTGCTCTAAGAGGTCTGGCACTACCAGACTTGAAAATGTATTATTATGCTATTGTTTTGTGTAGAGTTTCAGATTGGAAATACCAGAGAGATAGTAAATTATGGGTCAGACTAGAACATGAGCTGGGTGGCACAGCATTGGATGGCATTCCGTGGATTCCTCCCAGGTACAGATCTCTCTCACCCTTAGCCTCCCCCTTGACGGTCTCAACGTTATCCTCATGGGACACACTACATAAGAAACTTCCCTGGTCTTATAATTCTCCCTTATGCCTTTAACGAATTAAGACTACTTCCTCCCGGGCAAATTGGATAAGGGATTTACTGCATGGTCCCCTGAAGGCTGTCTCTGCCTACACCGCGTCCTTCAATCCAACTCTCTTAAATCTTTACAATTTATTGTTGGCTCAAGATCGACCATTTTCATGGAACAATGGCGATACTCACAGCTTAAACAGTTCATTCATTCTCTACCACAACCATTAAGAACTGCCCAAGAGCTAACAGCCATTGAGGCCATCTTCCTCCCAAAGGAACCTCCGTTACACGCAATATCACTATTTTATAAGGCTCTCATCTCTCTGCAATATCATAACTACCCGGAATACCTTGACCGCTGGGAAGCTGAACTAGGCACCTCATTAACAGATACTCAAAAAGACAAAATGCTGGCTCTCACCCACACCTTCTCCATCTCTTCAAAGACGGCTGAGACAAACTATAAACTGCTTGCAAGGTGGTATTATACACCTACCAAAATGCACCATATATCTCTCAGCAACACTGCTCTATGCTGGAGGAACTGTGGTCAAGTGGCCTCACACGCGCATATATGGTGGCACTGCCCACTCATCCAGTCCTACTGGTCAGAAATTGTCAGACTCATCAACTTAATCACAGGATCAGCTCTCCCAATGGAGCCTTGGACTGTACTCAATACTCAATACTGTAGAAACTATTGGCCAATATAAACATTCTATGACCCCACACCTCCTCAACGCAGCTAAGTCCCTTATTCCTCTCTTGTGGAATAAACCGCAAACACCCTCTAGTAAATTATGGTTACAGGAAGTGAATGATTTGTGTTACATGGAGGAACTTACGTACCTGTCGAGAGGGGAATCTGGCAAACATATTAAAATATGGGCCTCATGGTTCGAATTTAAGACCACAAGCATTTACAAGGATACTATCTCATCCCCTGATCCGATACCGTTGGGAGGCCCCCCCACATCTGTGCCAATCACTTCCCCCTTACATTAGGCCCTTAGCATTAGCAGTGTGTCACATGGTGCATCCAATTATAAGCAACTTTTTATGATATTGGTTTCAGAAATCCTCCACTCCATGCCGGGTGGGAACTTCCTGAACTATCTCTTAGTTCTCCTATCTATATCTATTCTCCTATTCACTATTCTATCCTCTCTCCTTCATCTCCCTAACTGCTTTCTCTGTCTCTGAACTATGTTTATGTTGATTTTCTTTTCTTTGTTGAACACAAAGGGCGATCACCAAGGATGTAAACTTCAGATAGGGTAAAATTTACCGTAGTGCAGCTAAGATTTACATCTCCAAAAATCATTGCAGCGCCCGAATAAACACACTTAAAGGAAACCGGAATGAAATGAGGCAAACCAAAAAAAATTTTGTAAAAACTGTTCAATCAAGTCCCAATAAAAGAAAGATAACTGTATAGAGAGTATATCTCATAACTCATAGAGCGCAATACATAAATTGATAATAGAACTTAAAATTCATTAGAAAATATTCAACAATGATAATATTTAGTGCGTAAAGTGCAAAGTGTCCATTTGATGGGAGGGAAATCCAAGTGCTATATCCAGATAGTGAATCTTCAAAAAATTGGTGACTCTTTGAAGTGAATATTCAATGTGGTAAAAAAGGAACTTCAACTTTTGTCTGTGTGGAGGCTTACCAGAACTCAGAAGTTTAAACGCCTTGAGATAAATAAGGACCATCCGGCCCGGGACGACAGGGTAGTTCGGGGAACTCCAACTCGCGTCACACAACCTGGTCGCCTGTCTCAGGTGGGTCTGGCTCCTCTCCTGGCATCCACGTATTTTTTCCGTGTTCTGGATCAGGTTGGTCCGGACTGGAACGGTCTTGGTCTTCCGTAACGAGTGGGGGGGTGTCCAAGAAAAACGGGGGGGGGGGAAGGGGGAAGGTGGGGATTTTTGAAGATCCTCGAGTATTTGATTAAAAAGAGCTCTCAATAAAAACGTGACACGAAGGGTCTGGAAACCCGACGCGTTTCGGCTCCAACAGCCGTCATCTACCCCAGATCAAATATACAATCAAATATATTGTGAGTATTATCCAATCTTTTTGTTGTAATAAAAATTTCAATATACAGTATTACACTATTGCGGCTTTCTCTTTATCCATTGGGATTTGGTGTGCATTAATATTGTCGGAGACAAACCACCTGGAGAAGTTGGAGCCATCCACCTAGACAGGAATTGTCTTTCTTTCACCTTGGTTTACATGGATAGATGACTTCAGACCACCGCATCCCTGAGTTGGATATCCGGGACCCATGTATCCCCCAATAGGATTTTAAGGACATCAGACTACCCATCCCAGAGTTATCACTTTGACATCCGCGCATTACCTACAGGTTTCTGGTAAGCTTACATCCACACTATTTCATTGAATTTATCAGAATATCCTGTTGGTTTGAGTTCCTCTACACAGATAAATATTTTGAACTGCATTTGACACCTATGGATTTATGAGTTATGAGATATACTCTCTATACAGTTATCTTTCTTTTATTGGGACTTGATTGAACAGTTTTTACAAAATTTTTTTTGGTTTGCCTCATTTCATTCCGGTTTCCTTTAAGTGTGTTTATTCGGGCGCTGCAATAATTTTTGGACATGTTTTAGAGCAATTGGATCAGTTGTTTTTTTGTGAGCAGCCCACTCATCATATTTTATTTTTCATTTCATTTTAACAAATATTACTGCCTAATTATTTGTGTGTGCGGGCTTCCGCTTGTATATTTTAAGATTTACATCTACTGTTAACTGCTGTGGTGTCACAACGTGGGAAACATTTTGAGGGGGGCAACCCCCCATCCGGCACAGTTATTTCCCGGTTGGGGTGCCGGTGGGGGGGACCCTCCTACCTCTAGGTGACCATGAAGATTGACATCAGACCTCGGTCACTTATGGGTACCCGTGGTACTGTGTGTATACATACAATATACATACAATATACATACAATATATACACACACAGTATATACACACCCAGTATACACACACATACATACATACATACATACAGTATGCATATATACGGTCACACACTGCAAAAGTCAGAAATAAGGAAGAACATTTGAAATAATAATAGCTTATTATAATTTATAATTTAAAATAATAAATCAATAACTTATTATTTCAAATGTTCTTCCTTATTTCCGAAATTTGGAAATTCGGAAATAAGAAAGAACATTTGAAATAATAATAGCTTATTATAATTTATAAGTTAAAATAATAAATGAATAACTTATTATTTCAAATGTTCTTCCTTATTTCGGAAATTCGGAAATAAGAAAGAATGTTTGAAATAATAATAAATAACTATTAAATTATAGGTATTGGAATTTTCTTGAAAGTATGGCTATTAGTGATAAATTTCATATTTAAGTTCACTAACAGCCAAACTTTCAAGGAAATTCCAATACCTATAATTTAATAGTTATTAGTTAGTTATTATTTCAAATATTCTTAGATTTTTTCGAATTTTCGGATTTCTGAATTTCTGAATTTTCAAATTTCGGATTTTCGGCTGTTCCGATTGCCGAATTTCAGAATTACCGCAAATTTCCGAATTACCGCGATTCGGAAAAATGAAAATTCGGAAATTGAAAATTGGAATTCGTCCGAATTGCCAAATTTTGCAAAATTCGGTAAAAACAAAATTTGGAACGAAACTAATTGCACAAGTCCACTGAATAGGATTGTTTGCCTGGAAAGGCTTGGAGACTATTCACTGCTGGAACAGGTACCCCCTTCACAGAGAGAGTGAAAACACTCCTTTAGAGTGTAATGACCATGTGCTTAAACAAATGTGACAGCCTGTTAAGTGTTGCCATCCTTATCCATGTCTGCTTGAGCCAACAGGATTCACACCATTACATTCATGTGTATCCTCTCTTGGAAGAGAGTCTGGAGAGAGTTGATTCTCCCATAGTGTGCGTGAAAACCACCCCTTTAGGCTTCGTCTCCACTAGTGCGACTTGTCATGTAACTTTGTGTCTAGGGTCGCATGATGAGTCACAGCCCATTGATCTCAATGGCACCTGTTCCCATCTATATGACTTTGAAATCAGCAACTTTGAAAAGGTGCCTGCACTACTTTGATGTGACTTTGGAGACACACCAGTGGAAACGTAGCCCAAGAGTGTATTGCCCACATGTTCAAGGAATGTGACAACCATATAGGTGTCATCAAGACACATAAAGGGTTTTGCCTCTCAAGGCATGAGTGGCCCTGGCCCACTTTAAGGCAGTGCTTGATGCCTGCCAACCAGAGGGACTAAATGGTAAATGCCCATAGTTAATTTTTCATATACCTGAAAGAAAAACTTTTACCTGAATGGTGCCCCTTTTACCTTTTTTAGCAATGACTGGCTACCAGGAAGTGTTGATGCTCATGACTTAGCAATATAAGCAAATTGTTTTACAGCAAACTGGCAGTAAGGAGGACAAGGAGGTAACCATACATAGTCTTACTGCACAAGGACTACTTGACCTCACTTAAGTCATTTGGTAACTCAATACACCAAACATTACCCATCTACTTCAACGATAGCCCTGCAGATGAATAAAGCAGTTCCGAACAAATTCAATACAATATGAATTAGGTTGTTAGACAATAATCCTCTAAGGGGTTAACCATAGCTAAAGGGAGGCTGAATGAGCAGCTTCCCAGAACAGAGACCTGACATTAGCACAGGTGCACCTACACTTCACAGCAAGCTGCTGTGGAACTCAAGACATCCTAGCTGCCATATGGGGATCTGAACAAAACAGAGAAACATCAGTGAATGAAATAAGATGCATTACAGACAAAATAAAAAGGTAAAATCAGGGAGAATGACCTACCCCTCCTAAGCAGGGGGGAAGCCATGCTGCAGCTCACCATGGACCTCCAATTGCACCATTTAGGCTGCATACATCTGCCGGACATATACAGATCAGCAGAGGAGTTATTGCTGACTAAGAGTCCTCCAGGTAGGGATCTTCATTATTCCCTCTTTTCCAATTCTTTCAGTAGTAGGAGAGCTGTCCTGGAGCTAGGACAAAAAAGGAACGCTGGGGTATGGGAGAAGGCCTCCTTTTATTTGCGCAGGGGGTTGTCCTGTGGGGTCAGAGGGGTGGAGCTGACCCATTCATAGGCTGACATGATTAGTAGTGTTGAGCGAACCCGGACTGTAACGTTCGGGTCCATACCGAACTTTCGGGTGTCCGGGACCCGGACCCGAACACGGTCATTTCAAAAAACGTTCGGGTTCGGGTTCTGGGTTCTGGTAGTTGATCACGCATGTTGAATAGCTGAAGGGCAGCCAATCAACAAGCGTTTCACTGGTTTGCCCTTAGAAGCCATCACAGCCATGCCTACTAATGGCATGACTGTGATTGGCAAGTGCATCATGTGACCCAGCCTCTATATAAGCTGGAGTCACTTGATGCTGCAGTCACATGCTCTCTGAGACTCTGAATAGTGTAGGGAGAGGAAGCTGCCAGTGTTTTTGTGAGGGACAGATTGCAGACATTTTAACATCTGATCCTGCATCCTGAGATTACTACTACTGTTGCTCTGAGGGACAGATTGCAGAAATTTGAGAATCGAGATTTCACATACTGCTGCTTTGAGTGACAGATTGCAGATCAAACTCCGCCAAACACAACGATTGATTCGATCGTACAAAACGATCAGATTGTGGGAGTAATTTGAGATTACACATACTGCTGCTTTGAGTGACAAATTGCAGATCAAACCCTGCCTAACACAACGATCGTTACGAACGTACACAATGATCAGATTGTGGGATCGTGCACAACGATCAGATTGTGGGAGTAATTTGAGATTTCACATACTGCTGCTTTGAGCGATCTGACTGCACAAAAATAATCTCCTAGTTCTAAAGGGAGAGGTTTTAGCTGCAGCTGTAAATGACACACTATTGTTCAAAAATCATCTCCTAGTTTATTTGATTTAAATTTATTTTCCCTATCCCCATTTTTTTGTAGGGCACTTGCCCTACTCTTACCCCCATTTTACTTCCTTTTGCAGCCCTCTAGCACTTGCCAGGACTTTGTTACAGCCATTTTTGTGCCTAAAAGTTCGGGTCCCCATTGACTTCAATGGGGTTCAGGGTTCGGGATAACGTTTGGGCAACGTTCGGTGCCGAACCCAGACTTTTTCCCAAAGTTCGTTCAGACCCGCAGAACCCAAACGTCCAGGTGTTCTCTCAACTCTAATGATTAGCCCCAGGAAAAATTCTTTGTTCTTCATCTGTGAAGAAGACCATACCCTTTTTGTCCACTGGGGGGAGCTCCAAGCACAAATAATGAAAACGTGGTATAAATAGCAATCATTCCACCCTTGAGACATTCAAATGGGAGTGAAGTTTCTATCTATAAATGCAAAAGGCCTCAACCACCCAGCTAAAAGGAGGTCCATGTGGATTGAAGCTTTACAATTTTAGTGTGATATCCTATGTGCACAGGAATCACATTTTTGCAATCAAGCACCTCCCAAATGTTCTCATAAGAACTTTCCGCATGTCTACACTACTAACGCAGACTCAAAAAAAGAGGAGTCTTCATTGCTATAAGGGATACGGTTTCTTTTATGTTGCATGAGGAAATTAAGGATCCACAGGGTCGATACTTGCTTCTGATTTGTGACAAATTCAACAACCTACACCATTGCTAATGCTTATGCACCCAACTCCCATCAACTACACGTCCTCAACAAACTCTTACGCAAAATACGCACATATCAAAAAGGATCTTTAATGCTTTGTGGAGATCTGAACCTTACATCAGACCCCTCTATAGACTCCACAGCGTCACCTTAAAGGAAGAGCCCCTCACTTCAGATTTGGATGCATCAATATGACCTATTTGAGGCATGGTGGTGCTTTCATCCAGGACTTTATTTTTTTTTTCTACAGCTCACCAATCCTACTCAGGCATAGACTTCTTCTTGGTAGACCAGAGGATCTTGACTAAAAGGATTGCAGCTTAAATCAACACAATTACATGGTCAGACCATGCCTTTAGAGGATACTCTCTTCACCACGTCTACTCCAATATGGAGAGCAAACACGTTTCTCTTACAGACACCCCATACTAAACAACTACTGGAAAAAACGTATTGGAATTTTTTCAGATAACGATGCATCTGTAGAAGACAATTTTACCCTATGGAATGCCCATAAGGCTTTAAGTGTGGAGTTTTTATTAAACTGGGGGAGGGAGTTAAGATGCAGCGTCAAAATCAATTACAGAAACTTACAGACGAAATCCATGCACTAAATATGTTAAATAAACAAACACCCTCACCCTTAATTTAAAAAAAAATTAACACAGCTCCGCTATGACCTCTGGACACTTCTACTGTAAAATTTTTAAATAGCCTCTAGGAGGCTCAAAATGACTGTGCGGTTGTAGATATAAATCCAAAATATCGCACATAATTCATCCACTTACTAAAGAAAAACACTACCACCCTAATGACATAGCAGATACTTTTAGCACCTACTATGGGTCTCTATATAACCTTACTAAATATCCAGAGACTTATCAACCGACCCGTTGACTTCAACTACTAAAACAAAATTCTCCATTTAAACCTTCTGAATTACAAAGAGCGATATGCTTCCAAACAATAAATCTCCAGGACCAGATGGTTTTATAGGAGAATATTATAAGCCTTTTAAACGTATACTGACACCCTATTTAATATGTATATTTAATGCTGCTGCTGCCTCTTCCTCCTTCTCTCAGGAAATGCTACAGGCATTGATCATTACAATACTCAAGCCAGGGAAAGAACCAACATCCCCCCTAAAGTTTAGGGCTATATCCCTCCTTAATAATGATCTCAAACTATACGCCAAATGTATCGCCCTCTGTCTGGTAGATATTCTCCCTCTACTTATTAACCCAGATCAATCTGGTTTTACCAAGGGCCGACAGACCTCAGATGCCACACAACAACTCATTAATATCATACACTGTGCTAATCAACAAAAGAAGCCTTCTCTGCTTCTTGCTTTGGATGCAGAGAAGGCTTTTGACCACATCCACTGGGGATATCCGGTTAGGGTTCTCTCGGCCTTTGGATTTGAGGGTCCCATACACTCAGCAATAATGGCCTTATACACCACACCGTCTGCCCAAGTATATACCTCAGGTGTACATTCCACCCCTTTTACCATCACGAATGGGACTCTTCAGGGATGCCCACTCTCCCCACTAATTTTCAATTTGCTCATTGAGCAACTGGCTAAATATATTCAAACTCGTCCATGCATCTCAGGATTTAGGGCTCGTGAATCATCACATACAATTAGTTTGTTTGCTGATAATATGATTCTAATGCTTACAGATGTGGAGAATTTCCTGACTTCGGTACACTCAGCTTAAAAATTGTTTAACCCCATTTCTTACTACAAAGTAAAGGATACTAAATCGTACATTTTAGGATTAGGCATCCCTCATCAGATAAAACAGAAATGGAGTACTTCTTTCTGGAGTGATGCAGGACTAAGGTAGCTAGGTATCACACTAACACCAAAAATAGAAGACCAACTTCAAGTAAACTATACCCCATTCCTAAACGAGCTTCGCTCTAAACTTCAGGACATCTCTCTAAGGGTGAGCTGTCATGGTCAGGGCAGCTGGCGGCCTTTAAAATGAACCTTCTCCCTCAATTTCTGTACTTATGCAGAACCTTGCCTATACCTGTACCTAGTTTCTTCTTTACAACAGCCCAGTCCATGATAAACTGATATTTATGGCAGGGAAAGAGGGCAAGATGCGCATTTGAAAGTCTTATAAACATGAGAAGAACAGGTGGAATAGGATTAGCACTTCATTACTAGCCCAGCTTAAAGGTTGGTTCCATTAAGCCATGAGCAATAGATGGGTAGAACTAGAAAACCAACAAATCCAGAGCCATAATCAAATTTTGCATTTCATTTTAGCCAGTAGACACCTTACCTAGCCTGTATCTTATCATACCGAACTTAAATATTGCGGGATGGTCGAAAAGAGGAATAACAGAGATGGATGACTTAATGATAGGCCCAACACTTAAAACTTTCAGATCCCTTCAGATCGAATATGGAATACCCAATTCAGAACAGTACACTTACCTACAAATTAAACATTTTACCCACTTAAATCCACATAACCACATATCTCAATATCCCTACCATGGAATGTAACTCAATATTACTAGAATTCAGAAAAGAAAACAAAAGGAATATCTATTTTTTATAAAACACTTAGCAATAAAAAATAGTTTAATAAAACTTCCTATATTCTAGCATGGGAAAATGACCTAAACTCTGATTACACACCTGAACAATGGAAACAAGCGCTCAGCATCACATACGTGTCTACTAAGCGTGTCAATCTATGGGAACTAACCCAAAAAACTCTCTTAAGATGTTACCTAACCCTGTATAGAATTTCAAAATTTTCCCCACAGGCTTCCCCAAAGTGTTGGAGAAACTGCAGTGCCGCAAGCACCTTACTTCACATATTATGGGCATGTCCGGTCATAGATAACTTCTGGACAGCCATCTTTTGCTTGTTCAAGCAAATACTAGGTATAACCATGCCTCTGTCTCCAGGACTGGAAATCCTATCTCTAGATATAAATAAGGCACCCAAAGAATCCAGGACAATAATTTCCCATATACTCTTAAGCTCAAGACTAGTACTTGTTCATCATTGGAAAGAAGGAACAGCTCCTTCTATACAAGAAGTCATAGAAACAACCCACACGCATGCCACATAGGAGATGCTGTTTGCCTCCTCCCAAGGTAATTACCTATGCTATAAAGCTAAGTGGGAACCCTGGCTAAAATGGTACAAATTAACATCTAAAGATCAAATCTATTCTCTGGGTCAAGCTCATACTGACTGCAGCACCCTGTTATACTTATTTGTTATACATATTCTGCATATATATATATTCTTGCTGCATTTGTTGTCTATTTGGAGTTATGGACATTGAAAGGAGGGCTGACCGCCCTGCCCAAGACGCAGCTTGTTCCCAGATGGGGTGTCTGGGCAGAGAGCTCTGTACTCTTAGCGTTAACATAATGTATTTTCCTAAACCTGCAGAGGATTCATTAAATATCTCTGTTGGTAATTTGTCAACGTGCAACACAACATGGCAGTAAGACTCATTATCTTTTCTTGTTTAACTTTTGCATTTTTGTATGTACTTAAGAACATTCAATAAAGAAATATTGAAATTAAAAACATCTGAGAAACCATTTCTCAGTTTAAAGGCATGCTCAAAAATTCCTGAATTTCATACTCAGAAGCTAAGTGCCCTTGTGTGAGGGATGCAGATCATCTCTTTTGTGCATCTTGGTATCAGACCACCTGCTAGTATCATGACTAACGCAACCAAAACCTTCAGCTTTGCATCAATATTTTAGTCAAACGTTGAGCTCTGCTATATAAAGGATTTCCCGTTTGCATTGTGGAAAGGTAAGACTTCTAAAAATGTAAGAGTACAACTTAATTTAGATTCTGAATCTAAGGAAGCAACTGTCAACACTGAGATGACTCTCCATACTAAAGGAGAGTTGGGATCATACCAGGCAGGTGCGGGCAGGGGCCAGCACAGAGGCGGGTGGAGACATAGAGGTGCAGGCACCAGAACCTGTCTCTTATAC
>BLSH010249666.1:0-18673 GCA_018402905.1 Glandirana rugosa
TTATAGTGCAAAAAATAAAACCCGCAGAGGTGATCAAATGCCACCAAAAGAAAGCTCTATTTGTGGGGAAAAAAAGGACATACGTTTTATTTGGGTACAGCGTCGCACAACCATGCAATTTCAGTTGAAATAACGCAGCGCTGTATCGCAAAAAATGGTCTAGTCATGGAGGGGTGTAAATCTTCCAGAGGGCAAGTGGTTAAAACTAAGAACACTTTCAACATGTAAAGAAAATGCCTATTATTCATGCTAGAAATGCCATGTCAATTATACCTCCTGTTATCTTCTTCTGTAAACTACTAATTCCTACAGTGCCCATCTATTAGATATGAAGAGAGCCATGTTTAATGTCTAGCCTGTGTGATAATTATAGCTCCCTCCATAGATGCAGTGGAGGAGTGAGCACAGTCATACTTGGACAAGAAGTGTTTTAAAGTGTTATTAAACTGAGGAGGGACATACTAAAATTGTGAAAAATGTGAAAACTGCTTAACCACTTACCAACCGGAAGGTTTTGCAGCTTTAGGACCAGAGCACTTTTTGCGAATCGGCGCTGCGTCGCTTTGACTGACAATTGCGCGGTCGTGCGATGTGGTACCCAAACAAAATTTGCGTCCTTTTTTTCCCAAATAGAGCTTTCTTTTGGTGGTATTTGATCGCCTCTGCGTCATTTCTTATCGCCGCTATAAACAAAAGAAGAGCGACCATTTTGCAAAAAAACCCAAATTTCTTACTTTTTGCTAAAATTTAAATCCAAAAAAAAATATAAAAAAACCTTTTTTTTCACCGTTTTTGGCCGATTTATATAATTCCTCATATTTGCGATAAAAAAAATTGCAATCGGCGTTTATTGATTGGTTTGCGCAAAAGTGCCCGCGTTTACGGATGGTGAGAATTCATTTCTGGGGTTTTTATTTTTTTTTTATTTTTTACTAGTAATGGCGGCGATCTGCGATTTTTAGCGGTAATGCGATATTGCAGCAGACATGTTGGAACATTTTGACACTTTTTTGGGACCAATGACATTTATTCAGCGATCAGAAATTTAAATGTCCACTGATTACTGTATAAATGTCATTTGCAGTGAAGGGGTTAACCTGCTGGGGGAGAGCTAGGGGTTAATAGTGTTCCCTGGGTGTGTTCTTACTGTGGGGGGGTTGGGCTAACATGGGCATGAGAGATCTAACTGATCCCAGTGACAGGGATCAGTAGATCTCTCATGCCCCACTGACAGGGCGGGGAACCGCCGTGTTTACATTGGCGGTTCCCCGTTCTTTTCCCTGTAGCCGCTCATCGCGGCTCGCCGGCGGACATCGGGTCCACCCGAGCCGCGGGCACACTCCCCAGGAGTGCGGCGGGGGCGCGCGTGCCCCCTGGTGGCCAAATGCGAATTGCCGCTTATTTACAACCTAAGTTCTCAATGTCCCAAACCTATCCTGGAAGTTTCGTAGGATTTACTTTCCCAGAAGGCAAACTAGAGACATTAAGCTTGATTTTTGGGGCGCTTAATGTTGCTTAACATACCAAAAACACCTTAGATGTTAACCGATTTCCCCCAAACTTCGCACAACTCAAGATTCTGTCTATGCCAACATATTCTGAAAATTTCAGATCATTTGGGAAATCGCACCAAAAGTTATTCACGTTAAGCCATATTTTACATTCCTAAAACGTTTAATGTGAAAACTGCTTAATGTTACTTAACGTACCATAAAAAGCCTAAACCTCAATCGATTGCCCTGAAACTTTGCACAACCTAATATAAATCAGTTTGAAAGGAAAATTTGTGGGATTTTGAGGTGTCATATGATACAATGATAATTCAATCTTTTTATAAAAATATATATTTGTTTTATTTATACAAAAAACATATAGTGGACACGAGACAGATAATGAGTGATTTACAAACAATAATCATGGTACATTACATTACAAAATCATTTGGGTGTATGCTCTACATGTTTCGCCTTAAAGATTCGGCTTCTTCAGGAGCTTTTTTAACACCGATTTTGCATTTTTTTAGTAACTGAAAACAGAAAAAAACGTCAAGAAAATATATATACACTGTGCAAACTGTCCTACCTCCCCGTATAGTCCATCATTTATCCTAGGGGAAGCAGGGCTAGTGTACACACCAAAACATAATTACTCATAAATCTATACATAACAATATTGGTGCTGAACACCATATCATCCTCAGCCCTCACCTCAATACCAGGGATTGGAAAAAACAGAGCCACGGACACTTCTGAAAAACAGCCTTCCAGGGGGGTATTTGACAAACCACAGAGGAGGTAACCCACTGATGAGTAAAAAGGAATATTATATTATATTTAATTCTTTACTTGTTTACTTTTGATTTATTAAAGCTGTTTAAACCACCTTCAGATGTTTTTAAATAGATAGACTCATTGGGAATAATTAACTAGACTCAATATATAGCTTTGCCTATATGTTCCCTGAGAACTTTGTCTCAGGGAACAATCCAAATCAGAAAAGAAGTTACTATGTTATATATATATTTATTAATGCTTCTACTTATTTGACTTTGAACCATCTTAATTGATTTATAGCAAATGTATCTTTGGGGGAAGTTTTTTCTCTCCTGTCACTGACAATTTTTTGCAGTGTATATAAAGCAAACTACTGGACTCATATATTTGAGTTGCATTGATATTATTGTCTTTCAGCATTTCAGGAGCTTATTCCTCAACCGGTGAGACTACTCCTCTCTCCGTTGAACAACAGGAAGAATTCTGTTTGAGATTCTAGCTCAAATTAGAATTCTTATATCAGAGGTGAGATGTATTGCTCTAAACAAGATAAAATATAAAACTGAATATAAAATATACAAAATAAATAACCTGAAGGTCTGTAATTTGGCAAGGATGACTAGTATAGAGTTAGCATGAATATATTAGGCAAAGCTATATATTGAGTCTAGTTAATTATTCCCAATGAGTCTATCTATTTAAAAAGGTGGTTTAAACAGCTTTAATAAATCAAAAGTAAACAAGTAAAGAATTAAATATAATACAATATTCCTTTTTACTCATCAGTGGTTTACCTCCTCTGTGGTTTGTCAAATACCCCCCTGGAAGGCTGTTTTTCAGAAGTGTCCGTGGCTCTGTTTTTTCCAATCCCTGGTTTTGAGGTGAGGGCTGAGGATGATATGGTGTTCAGCACCAATATTGTTATGTATAGATTTATGAGTAATTATGTTTTGGTGTGTACACTAGCCCTGCTTCCCCTAGGATAAATGATGGACTATATGGGGAGGTAGGACAGTTTGCACAGTGTATATATATTTTCTTGACGTTTTGTTCTGTTTTCAGTTACTAACAAAATGCAAAATCTGTGTTAAAAAAGCTCCTGAAGAAGCCGAATCTTTAAGGCGAAACATGTAGAGCATACACCCAAATGATTTTGTAATGTAATGTACCATGATTATTGTTTGTAAATCACTCATTATCTGTCTCGTGTCCACTATATGTTTTTTGTATAAATAAAACAAATATATATTTTTATAAAAAGATTGAATTATCATTGTATCATATGACACCAAAATCCCACAAATTTTCCTTTCAAACTGATTTATACTAATTATTAGGGAGATGGTGTATAATGTTAAAATCTATCCCTTGAGACTTTCCTAAAAAACATTTGCACAACCTAAGTTCTCAATGTCCCAAACCTATCCTGGAAGTTTTGTAGGATTTGCTTTCCCACAAGGCAAACTAGAGACATTAAGCTTGATTTTTGGGGCGCTTAATGTTGCTTAACGTACCAAAAAGTGCCTAAACCTCAATCAATTGCCCTGAAATGTTGCACAACCTAAGTTCTCAACTTTCCAAACCTATCCTGGAAGTTTTGTAGGATTTGCTTTCCCACAGGGCAAAATAGGGACATTAAGCTTGATTTTTGGGGCGCTTAATGTTGCTTAACGTACCATAAAGTGCCTAAACCTCAATCAATTGCCCTGAAACTTTGTACAACCTAAGTTCTCAATGTCCCAAACCTATCCTGAAAGTTTCGTAGGATTCGCCTTCCCAGAAGGCAAACTAGAGACATTAAGCTTGATTTTTGGGGCGCTTAATGTTGCTTAACGTACCAAAAACACCTTAGATGTTAACCAATATCCCCCAAACTTTGCACAATTCAAGATTCTGTCTATGCCAACATTTTCTGAAAATTTCAGATCATTTCGGAAATCGCACCAAAAGTTATTCACGTTAAGCCATATTTTACAATCCTAAAACGTTTAATGTGGAAACTGCTTAATGTTGCTTAACGTACCATAAAGCACCTAAACCTCAATCGATTGCCCTGAAACTTTGCACAACCTAAGTTCTCAATTTCCCAAACCTATCCTGGAAGTTTCGTAGTATTTGCTTTCCCACAGGGCAAACTAGGGACATTAAGCTTGATTTTTGAAGCGCTTAATGTTGCTTAACATACCAAAAAGACCTTAGATGTTAACCAATTTCCCCTAAACTTCACACAATACAAGATTCTGTCTATGCCAACATATTCTGAAAATTTCAGATCATTTGGTCAATTGCACCAAAAGTTATTCACGTTAAGCAATATTTTACAATCCTAAAACGTTTAATGTGAAAACTGCTTAATGTTGCTTAACGTACCATAAAGTGCCTAAACCTCAAGCAATTGCCCTGAAACTTTGCACAACCTCAGTTCTCCACTTCCCAAACCTATCCTGGAAGTTTCGTAGGATTTGATTTCCCAGAAGGCAAACTAGAGACATTAAACTTGATTTTTGGGGCGCTTAATGTTACTTAACGTACCAAAAAGACCTTAGATGTTAACCAATTTCCCCCAAACTTTGCACAATTCAAGATTCTGTCTATGCCAATATTTTCTGAAAATTTCAGGTTGTTTGATAAAACATGTCAAAATTTATTTAGATGTAACTATTTTTTTTCTAAGACTGGTAAAGTAAACAGCTTTTCTCCTACGTTCACTGACAGACACAGCTCTTCATGACATGTGGGGTTTATGCTGGTCTCACTAGGAGTTAACTAGGCAGGGAAAAGAAACAGCTGGCCCCTCCCCTGGGGGCCGTCCTCTCTTCCTACATCAAACCCCCTCACAGTATAGCTCTTCAGTTTCAATGCCTAGTTTGCAAGGAGTTGACCTGGCTTCCCCTTAGGGGAATTGCAGTCCTATTTGTGACCGTTTTTTCTTTATTCTTTCTTTACTTTTATTTTATTTGACTTCTATCAAGCATTCTGAGAGTAATCAGGTTGTGCCTGTCTTACTGGACAGTGAGGTTAAAGGGTCGTCCAATTCGGATTCAGTCGGACAATGCCACGGAAGTGGCATATGTGAACCATCAGGGCGGCACGAGGAGTCCAGCAGCTGCGGCGGAGACAGCTCTGATACTGCGTTTGGGCGGAACGTCACGTTCCAGCAATCTCCGCCACTTACATTTCAGGTGTGGAAAACTGGCAGGCGGTCTTTTTCAGACGCCAGACGCTGGACCAGGGAGAGTGGTCTCCCCACCTGGAGGTTTCGACCAGATTTTCCGCAGATGGGGGACGCCGGACGTGGATCTCTTGGCGTCTCGGTTCAATCACAAAATGAAGACCTTTGTGTCCAGATCGAAGGATCCGTTGGCAGTGGCCACGGACGAGCTGGCCCCCTGGGGCGGTTGTTGTCTTCTCTTCGCCTTCCCTCTGATAAAACTTCTACCACATTTGCTACGCAGGATAGTGGCGGAGGGAATTCCAATAATCCTGGTGGCTCCAGATTGGCCTCAGCGCACTTGGTACGCCGACATGGTGCAAATGGTGACAAACGCCCTCTGGCGGCTTCCGCTGCGAGACGATCTTATGTCTCAGGGGCCCGTCTTGCACCCTGCCTTACCCTTGCTAGCTTCGACGGCCTGGCTATTGAGTCCCAGGTGCTAAGAGACAGGGGAGTCGCTGATTCCCTACCTCGTGTTCCCTACCTTGTTGAAGGCTCGCAAGTGTACTTCTCGCAAGATTTACCACCGCACCTGAGAGGCTTTTATAGCTTGGTGCGGGGGGTCATAACCCTTGCTCTTACGTAGTGTCCAGGGTCCTGATTTTTTGCAGCAGGGCCTGAACAAAAAAAAAATGGCTTTGAGTTCTCTGGAGGGCCAGAGATTGGCTCAGGCGATTCCTTTCCAGAGACCTTTGGCTTCGCACTTGTGGATTCGTACCTTTGTACAAGGTGGGCGACATGTGGCGCTTCGGGTGAAGACCCGACGGCCCAGTGGGATCTGATTTTTGTACTTTATGTACCTCAGGAACCACCCTACGTAAATATCAGGGTGATTCCCTCACAACTGCCTTTTGGCTGCCGTCACTTCCGTCAGACGGGTGTCTGACTTGGCAGCACTATCGTGCAAGTCTTCCTGCCTGGTCCTGCACAAGGACAAAGCGCTCTTGCGACCCTTTCCTTCCTTCCTTCTGAAGGTGGTTTCTTCTTTTCACATTAATGAAGATATTGTTCTTCATACATTGTCCCCTCGTCCATCACACCCACATGAAAGTGAGTTGCATGCCTTGGACGTAGTGAGGGCCTTACGAATGTATTTAGCTGCTACATCCTTTTTTTGGAAGGGTGATGCCTTATTTGTGCTGACAGAGGGTCCGCGCAAAGGTTTGGCGGCCTCGTCGGCTACTACTTTTGTTGGATTAGACAAACCGTGACCCACGCATATTCTGTTCGGGGCAAGGTTCCCCTTTTCTGGTCATGGCTCATTATACCCGGGCTGTTAGTACTCCATGGGCTTTTAGACACCAGGCCTCGATGTCACAGGTGTGCAAGGCGGCCTCTTGGGCCTCGGCACACGCTTTCTCTAAGTTTTTATAGGTTTATGTGCTAGCATCTTCGGATGCTGCCTCTAGCCGCAAAGTTTTGCAGGCGGCAGTGTAGGCACATCTGGCGCTTCCTTAGAGGTTCTGTTGGGTACAGTTGTTATTTTTTACCCACCCCTCTTTTTTGACACAGCTTGGGGACATCCCCACACGTAATGAAGAGCTGCGTCTGTCAGTGAACGTAGGAGAAAAAGGGATTTTATTAAAACTTACCGTAAAATCCTTTTCTCCGAATTCACTGACAGACGCAGCGCCCACCCCTCTGTGCTCTGTTTTCTGTACGGCTTGTGTACGAACTGAAGAGCTAGGCTATGGAGAGGGTTTATGGGGGAAGAGAGGACGGCCCCATGGGAGGGGCCAGCTTTTCCCTGCCTAGTTAATTCCTAGTGAGACCAGCATAAACCCCACATGTCATGAAGAGCTGCGTCTGTAAGTGAACGTAGGAGAAAAGCTGTTTACTTTACCTGTCTTAGAAAAAAAATAGTTACATCTAAATAACTTTTGACATGTTTTATCAAACAACCTGAAATTTTCAGAATATATTGGCATAGACAGAATCTTGTATTGTGTGAAGTTTGGGGGAAATTGGTTAACATCTAAGGTCTTTTTGGTACATTAAGCAACATTAAGCTCCCCAAAAATATAGCTTAATGCCTCTAGTTTGCCTTCTGGGAAGGCGAATCCTACGAAACTTCCAGGATAGGTTTGGGAAGTGGAGAACTTAGGTTGTGCAAAGTTTCAGGGCAATTGAGTGAGGTTTAGGCACTTTATGGTACGTTAAGCAACATTAAGCGCCCCAAAAATCAAGCTTAATGTCTCTAGTTTGCCCTGTGGGAAAGCAAATCCTACGAAACTTCCAGGATAGGTTTAGAAAGTTGAGAACTTAGGTTGTGCAACGTTTCAGGGCAATTGATTGAGGTTTAGGCACTTTATGGTACATTAAGCAACATTAAGTGCCCCAAAAATCAAGCTTAATGTCTCTAGTTTGCCTTGTGGGAAAGCAAATCCTACAAAACTTCCAGGATAGGTGTGGGACGTTGAGAACTTAGGTTGTGCAAAGTTTCAGGGCAATCGATTGAGGTTTAGGCACTTTATGGTACGTTAAGCAACATTAAGCAGTTTTCACATTAAACGTTTTAGGATTGTAAAATATTGCTTAACGTGAATAACTTTTGCTGCGAATTCCCAAATGATCTGAAATTTTCAGAATATGTTGGCATCGACAGCATCTTGAGTTGTGCGAAGTTTGGGGGAAATTGGTTAACATCTAAGGTGTTTTTGGTACGTTAAGCAACATTAAGCGCCCCAAAAATCAAGCTTAATGTCTGTAGTTTGCCTTCTGGGAAAGCAAATCCTACAAAACATCCAGGATAGGTTTGGGACATTGAGAACTTAGGTTGTGCAAAGTTTCAGGGCAATTGATTGGGGTTTAGGCACTTTATGGTACGTTAAGCAACATTAAGCGCCCCAAAAAATCAAGCTTAATGTCCCTAGTTTGCCTTCTGGGATGGCAAATCCTACAAAACTTCCAGGATAGGTTTGGGAAGTGGAGAACTTAGGTTGTGCAAAGTTTCAGGGCAATCAATTGAGGTTTAGGCACTTTATTACACGTTAAGCAACATTAAGCAGTTTTCACATTAAACGTTTTAGGATTGTAAAATATTGCTTAATGTGAATAACTTTTGGTGCGATTGACCAAATGATCTGAAATTTTCAGAATATGTTGGCATAGACAGAGTCTTGAATTGTGCGAAGTTTGGGGGAAATTGGTTAACATCTAAGGTGTTTTTGGTGCGTTAAGCAACATTAAGCGCCCCAAAAATCAAGCTTAATGTCCCTAGTTTGCCCTGTGGGAAAGCAAATCCTACGAAACTTCCAGGATAGGTTTGGGACATTGAGAACTTAGGTTGTGCAAAGTTTCAGGGCAATTGATTGAGGTTTAGGCACTTTATGGTACGTTAAGCAACATTAAGCAATTTTCACATTAAACGTTTTAGTATGTCCCAACCCAGGACCCTGCATTCACTATATTTGCTCTCCCACAGTACACAGAGCATGGAAATGCAATAATTGTAGTAAATAGAAACAGCTAAATACCTTTTCTCATCAGCGGTATATAGCAGTCTTGTGACTTCTATCAGTGTCCGGCCTAGCACTGGTTAAAGCTTGTAGGAGAAGTTTTCATTCTTCTCTGACGGTCCTATGAGGCTGCATGACTCCTGATCCTCTGCCTGGACAGTGCTGATTGGCCCTGTGCTGATCACATGCACACTCCCAAAATAAGTAAAAACTCTCTAGCAATACATACCAAACTGAGCATGTGCAGAGTGCCTCCTAGGGTTCAGTACTATCAGCAATAAAGCAGTAAAAGAAGAGGAGGATCAGAGAAGATAGGCCAGCATTATTACACATCACAAAGGATTAACCCTTTAGGTCCCACAGTGAATATAACAAGCATGCTTTCCTGCATATACAGACTGATTTTACTGTTGTGGGTTTAGTAACACATTAAGGTTGGGTCTAACGACACAAGTTGAATGGCTTCTGTGTATCACTGGTGGAAATACATATAAATATTGTATGTATTGTATCATCCGCAGTGGTGTCATCTTCTTCTTTATTTCATTTGGACGAATGGACTTTACAAAAGTATTCTGGAAAGTTTTAACTGATTAGAAGAAGAAAAAGAATTTTATATTTTCAGTGTGTTTTTTTTTATTTTCCACATCTCAGTCTTCCAGGTTGAATCATGGCCGGATTCATTTAACCAACTTTCAGTTGAGCCTGGGTTGTCGTGGACCTGCCCTCAACCTATAACTGGACAGTGAAAGAAAAACAGCACAGCAATGTTAATGTCACTCTGAACCCTCAGAACCTGAAAACCTTGAAACTGAACCATTCAGTTTAAAATAGATATGAAAGGCAACACATTTGTATACATATATACATTTGTATACATTTGTATATGTATATTTGTATACATATATACATATAAAAAACATTACAATGTTTTCCCCCTTTTTTTATAAGTGGTCCTATACCCTCTGTTCTCAGCTGCATATGGGACTCAGAGAGCTGAGGGAGGAGGAACAGCAGCACACTGGATTTCCCTGGGAATAGCTGTGAAGGTGGGGAGGCGTGCTCTCATGCCTAGTGTGGTCAGTTTTTGATAGGAGCGCAGAGGGTCTAGCAGGAACACTAGGTATTTCACACACACAGGTATTTCACACAAAGGAAGCAATACAAGGAGAACAGGATACTTTTCATATAAGTGCATGGTACAGCAGTACATATCAAGAATATGAAATATTGGGTTTACATATTCTTTAACCGGTTCCCCACCGCGCGCCGTCTTTTTACGGCGGCAGTGGGGGAGCCCTGCGTGAATCGCCGTAAATAAACGGCAATTTGCTTTTGGCCACCAGGGGGCGCGCGCGCGCTCCCGCCGCACTCCTGAAGAGTGTGCCCGCGGCTTGGGCGGACCCGATGTCCGCGGCGAGCCGCGATGAGCGGCTACAGGGAAAAGAACGGGGAACCGCCGATGTAAACACGGCGGTTCCCCGCCCTGTCAGTGGGGCATGAGAGATCTACTGATCCCTGTCACTGGGATCAGTTAGATCTCTCATGCCCATGTTAGCCCAACCCCCCCACAGTAAGAACACACCCAGGGAACACAGTTAACCCCTAGCTCTCCCCCCAGGTTAACC
The DNA here is from genome assembly GCA_018402905.1 of Glandirana rugosa. Lineage (NCBI taxonomy): Eukaryota > Metazoa > Chordata > Amphibia > Anura > Ranidae > Glandirana > Glandirana rugosa. The sequence goes on from BLSH010249666.1 coordinate 10,574, forward strand.
CCTTCACTGCCAATGACATTTATACAGTAATCAGTGGACATTTAAATTTCTGATCGCTGAATAAATGTCATTGGTCCCAAAAAAGTGTCAAAAATGTCCGACATGTCCGCCCCAATATCGCAGTACCGCTAAAAATCGCAGATCGCCGCCATTACTAGTAAAAAATTTAAAAAAAATAAAAACCCCAGAAATGAATTCTCATCATCCGTAAACGCGGCCACTTTTGCGCAAACCAATCAATAAACGCTGATTGCAATTTTTTTTATCGCAAATATGAGGAATTATATAAATCGGCCAAAAACGGTGAAAAAAAATGTTTTTTTATATTTTTTTTTGGATTTGAATTTTAGCAAAAAGTAAGAAATTTGGGTTTTTTTGCAAAATGGTCGCTCTTCTTTTGTTTATAGCAGAGATAAGAAATGACACAGAGGCGATCAAATACCACCAAAAGAAAGCTCTATTTGTGGGAAAAAAAGGACGCAAATTTTGTTTGGGTACAACGTCGCACGACCGCGCAATTGTCAGTTAAAGCGACGCAGTGCCGAATCGCAAAAAGTGCTCTGGTCCTAAAGCTGGAAAACCTTCCGGGGCTGAAGTGGTTAACTGATCGGCTCATTGTGATAATTTTCCTTTCACACTGGAACTATGCTAGCCTCTAGTGGGTGTTACTAGAAGTGAGAGTAAGCAAACTATAGTCGTTCCCAGGGATAAACCTGAGTCATTGATTCTGGGTCAGCGTTATTGGAGGCCAGGGTTGGATGACTCACCCTGGCAGCTCTCTGGTGCCTCCCTCTGTTTCTAGAATGTTGTAGAACGTTGCCTTGAATATTTAGGGACCTTTAGCCAATTCCCAGGTTGGGAGCCTGGCAGGAAACTAGGGAGCTCTTGGATAGACCTGAGCCATGCCAGGGGGGAGTAGGGTGGGAGATGGAAGAAGCAGTGATGAGGGGAGTCTGTTGGTGGCCCTTGAGGGACCCCTGACGAGGAGGGGTTTTACCTCAGGCTGGAGCTTGGAAGCCTGGCCTGGAAGAATCCCCCCACAGGAGGCAGTTGGAGGGTCCCTAACCGGAGAGGCAGCAGAGAGAGCAAGGAGAGACAGTGAATCGATCAGCACGGTGCGAGGACAGACAAAAGAAGAAACTGCCAGCTGTAACAGGTCTCTCTTGAAGACAGCAGTGTGCCAAGTCTTCATCCAACATTGCCCTGGGGAGTCTCCATTCGTGTGATCAGTCAGGAGCACTGGGAAGAGAAAGCAGCCAGGCAGGCTAGCATTCTGGAAGCAGCAGAACTGGGATCAGTGTCTACGGAGAAGCAGAAGGTGGTGTGAGATGCTGTTAACTCCACATATGCTACTTTACAAAAGTACTGAGAGTTCTTAGCCTGTAATGGGCTGTTGCTGAGCTAACAAGAGACTGTTAGTTCCTCCAGGAGTGATCCAGCAGAAGCTGTACAAAAGTTCACCAAGTTTGTGCAGGAAGAAAGAAGAAGAGGAATCCATAAATGGGGAGGAAGTTGTCCCTGGTTTTTATAGTTGGACATTTTGAGCTTTCCATAATCCCTTATCCCATCCAAGTTATCACCCCCTAATAAAATATCAAAAACAAGCCAAGGGGCTGATTTCTGTGTCTGATGCAAGAAGGAAATGATATGTGACTGGCTGTGCAGCAGTGGGGAACCCTGACTTCAGCAACTCCTTCAGGGGTAGTGCTACGCTTATGTTGCTTCCAAAAATAAATGTATTCATGTATTAGTGATGGCAGAGATGTATTAACTTTATATCTGCCTAGAGTTCAGCATAAAGAAAAATGCCCAATGTCCCATTGGTTATTTACATCAGTAGATATCCTGAATTGTAGAAAATAAATCCAGTTGACATCACCCTCTAGAATGTGAAAAGTCCCATATCAGTCAGTACCAGACTTCCACAGATAACCCTTGCCAACCTCAGAGGAAATGCTGATTGGTTATATTAGATCATCTAATCAAACGTTGCCAAAATGGCACCAAGGATGTGTCTTTTTTTCCTTCTCCTTCCTATTTACACATGAAAAAAATCAAAAGTGTTAATATTTACAGAAAGACCTTCAAGGGTTCTTTAGGTAGCACCAATATGCCCTCAGATGCCTGTAGCCATCTCCACGGATCCTCCAAGCAAAACATTTTTTTCACTATTTTTGAGAATAGGGAAGACTATATGTTCCATAAGATCTTTATTACTATCCGTGTGACCATCAAGAGAGAAGGGGGGAAGGAAAATCTCTTTGATGAGGACACAGACAGCCATAAAAATCTGAAACAAGTTGAATTCCTCTCCTCTTTATCCAAAACCTAAGAATTTTGATTGGAGTTCCATTTGAGACAATCAATAAAAATGTTATTTTGGGGAAAGAATCACATATTTAATTTTTATATTTTTTACTTGGACTAATTAATTATTACCTAACAATATCCCCGACAATTGTATCATACTTGTTTAGCTAGTACCGTATATTCAACTAGACTTGTTCTGTAGCATACCCCAGCATTTATAGACATGTGCGTAACTCATTCACCTTAAAGCCCATCTCCAGGCATCAGAGCCTGAACATCCCATGACCAATGATTTATCTTACTTAAAAGGCATTTCGACAGTTTTGTTTTTACTGTTTTATGAAAGTGATTAGTTAGAGGGGTGTAAGGAGGGGGTTGGAAGATTGTCTGGAGAGTAGCTTTATACTTTTAACCATATAACCATACTAGCATGTGTTGGGCAATTCACAGATCAGTGCAATACAATAAGTACCTAAGCACACTTACATGCCAGTCAGCAAAAAAAATGTACATTTAATATGAAAGCCACAATTCCATGACAAAGCACCTCTGTATAGTGTGGTCCGTAACTCCAGTCGAACATGTAACAATTTATACCTGTTCCTTGCATCATGGCATCGTAACCACTGGATTATATAGGGCCGTAGATATTTTTTTCCTGTGGGAGTTCAGCCTTGGGCACCTAAAGGAAAAATTAAGGCAGTGTACTGAGGGGAATTGAGGGTGTGGAAAATTGTGGGAGGTGTTTAAGACTTGAGCCTACTTACAGCGCACACAGACAGTCCTTGTACCCAAAGAATATTCTTCAATTACAGTCAATTACTAGTCCAAGGGGTCAAGAACACGCAGGCCATTAGACAGAAGATTACAAAAAAGTATCTCCCTCCCCAGGCCAAAATATCCTTATGTACAAATCTCTTCCCCTTCTACAACAAAAGACCCCCCCCCCCCCCCACAGACTCCTCTGCAATACATCTCACACTCAGTACAGATTCCTCCACCTCCATCAGTACAGCTCCCAGAGTACAGATTTCCCCCCACCAGTACAGCTCCCTCCAGTAAATGTTATCCCTCCCAAGTGCAAGTTCCCCCAGTGCAATTCCCTCCACTACAGATGTCCCTCCACCAGTACAGCTCCCTCCAGTACAGAAGCTCCTCTCTAGCTCCCTCCAGTACAGGTTCTTCTTCCCCAGTGCAACTCCCCTTAGTACAGATCCCCCCCCAGTACAGCTCTCCTCCCTCTGAAATCCACTCACCAGACCAGGCAGTTCAGAGTAGGCTCAGTGAGGGGATTTCCTTCCTCAGCCAAGGAGGAGCCGAATAGAGTTATCTGTGGCACCGTTTATGCTCTGAGGATGTTGCCCTCTCCAACCCCTGACCATGTAATTAAAACAGGATGGGTCTACAAAACTTTACATATCTATTCATTTTCTTGGACAACCAACATCTGCCTTGACACGTTTAATTATAACTAGATTAAGATGTCTGAATCTCCAAATACTTGTATATTCCTGAGGTTCCTTGCTGTTGAGGTTACTTAGATGAGAGGTGACACATATTCAACATTACAGGACAAGTCCAGTTGAATGTGAATAACTACTACAGATTTACCATGACCTGGGTAAATGAAGGCCTTTACAGACTTGCGTGTTATGACATGCTTCATTTAAAGATTTGTAGATGTCTCCAGCAGTGTTGCCAACCTCTCGCAGTGGTTTTTACTGGCAAAACTTGGAAATTTTACTGGCAGAGCACATTTTTTACTGGCAACCTGAAAAATAACAGAACTCCTATTAAAAACTAAGGCAATTGATATTCAAACACAACATGGAAACACTGACAATACCAATAGCAATAATTTGCTTGGTTTACACTTAAAAAATTAGAACAGCATGACAAATTATGAGACCCTGATATTCATAGACAGTTGTAAAAATCACAGATTTTTACAAACTGTCAGTAAATTTACTGGCGGTTAGCAACCCTGGTCCCCAGCTGCTGTCTGTATGTCAGACACTGCAATTAGTATTTTTCAACTGGTCTTTATTCAAGAATTGTGTATATCAATCGTACAATGTATGCGGAAATGTTGCAATATCATACGTAGCCATGCCTCTGTAGGGGTTGCTGGAAGCAGTGGTTCATCTGCCACACTTCCCTCAATCACACTGATCCTCACATCCGGAGTCAAGAAGAACAGGCCGGGTTTTTTTTTTTTTTTATTAGGGGATTCAACTTGGATGGGTATAGGGTAATCATAGGATGCCCAGAAGATCAAACACCATCTATATACACTTTTGTATATACACTTTTCCACTTCCTCCAGCACAACATTTGCTCTCTGTTAACTCCTCTTCCTCCAGCTCAACACTTGCTCTCAGTTAACTCTTATTCCTCCAGCACATTACTTCTCCGGTCTAGCTAGCACATGGTGAGGCCTGCTGTCAATTTAGCCTGGCTTCAATGAACCGGCCATTACAGGCAGGGACCGCGGGCTTCTTTAGTGTAGCAAAAATTGGAAAGTGTGCTAGCTAGCCTTGATAGACTATTGCTCCCAGTTCATCCCTCTTCGGGTACTGCCAGCCCTCCTGGCTGCAACAACCGAACTCCACTGCCCAGTGACATCACAGTCCCAACTGGCTCTTGGACCCTTCTCAGACTGTCCCCAATCTGCTCCGGTGTGCCTCTTCCAGATTCCCTGGGTGTGTGACACTCACCGACACTTGGTGGATCCCTCCTGGAGACTTGCACGGGAGCACCACTCCGTTGCCTCTTTTGCACCTTGGTCAATACTCCCCTTGGATTTGTACAAAGGGCCCTTTCCACTCTCGAGCCTCCAGGCCCGAGGTCAACCCCCCCCCAGACTAGGGGCTCCCTCCTGACCTCCGCAACTAGTGCTCCATCTCCCAGTTCTTACACCCAAACTCTCCTCCCTGGCTGGAATGACCCCAGGTATTTAAGAAGGCCTGCCCCCTGCCAATCCAGGTTGGGGATAGGTCAGGGCTTCCAAAATACCCCAGGCAGTACCACCCCTCTTCCACACCCTTTCTTTTAGAACCCTCTAGAAGCAAAGGAGAGGTAACCAAGAGGTGGCCCTGCCTGTGAGTCACCAACCATTCCCTAGGCCACTCCCGTGCCCAGAATCAAAACAATCAGGCCTGAATTTTAGTCAGGCCTGACTAAATTTACCTTACCTACCACAAAAATCTACACCTAGCACCTACCTGAGGTTGGGTTCACACCTATGCGAATTGAAAGCCGCTTACACCGCATCCAATTCGCAGGACACTTGAAAACACATTGTTTTCAATGTGTCCGGTTCACATAGGTGCGGTGCATTCGCACTCCGTATTGAACAGAAAACGTGTGCATTTTGTGTGCAATGCGGTGTGAATTCCCAGCCCATTATGTTCAATGGGAAAGCAGGCTCCAGTCCTTCTCGCCAGCAAACAAGCTGGAATTCACACCGCTATGGTGTGAATGCAGCATAAAGGTAGAGAGTGCTACACATATGTTGCATATTATTGGCAAGAGATATATGCAGTTATTTTCTCTACTAAAAGATTGATATGGAAAAATTAGTTACAAGTTAAGCCAGCTAGTGTAGCACCCTCTTCTCTAGGTAGGTGCTTAGTGAGAGATTTTTTGTAGGTGAGGCAAATTTAGTCAGGCCTGACTGACAGCAGGGCTGGGAGTGGCTCAGGTTAGGGCTGGGTGATTCACAGGTGGTGTCATCAGGACCTCCCATTTCTTTCCAGAGAGTTCTGGTGTTTTCTAGAGAGAGGTGGGAGGAGGGGTGTAGCCACATGGGGTATTCTGAGGAGCCCTGACCAGTCCCCAACCTAGATTGGCAGGGGCAGGCATCCTCAAATACCCAGGATCAGCCCAGTCTGAGAGGAGAGTTCGGGTGGAAGTCTGGAGATAAGATAGTGCGGATGCTGTCGTGGCCCAGGGGGAGCTCCCAGTCTGGGGGGGTGACCCCGGGCCTGGAGTGCTCGGGTGCAGCAGGGAGGAGCAAGATCCTGGATTGGAGGCAACACACCCTGGGATACTGGAGGAGGCATGCCGGAGCAGATTGGGGTGAGAGACAGTGCAATACAGAAGCCAGTGTGGGACTTTGGTGTTGCTGGGGCAGTGGAGGAGGCCATTGCAGTTGAAAGAGCTGGCAGGGCCTGCAACAAGATGGGCTGGGAGTTGTAGTCCATCACACTAGCTAGCACATTGTACTTTGCTACACTTTGGGGGCCATCGATCCCTGCCGGTAATGGGCGGTCCAAAGGTCCTGCTTCCACTATAGCAGGCCTCACCATGTGCTAGCTAGGCTGGAATCAAGTGATTGTGCAGGAGAGAGGAACAAGGAGTATTGTGCAGCAAGCATTAGTGCTGGAGTGAGGAACAAGGAGTGTAACGTGCAGCAAGTGTCAGTGCTGGAGTTAAGAGGAGAAGTGTATATACTGTGATGTATATAGAGTTCCCAATTAAGAACTGTTTGATCCTTGGGCATCCCATAATCATCCCTACCCCATTCAAGTTCAAATCCCTTAATAAAAACACAAAAACAAATTAGCAGCCTGTTCTGTGACTCCGGATGTGAGAAGGAAGTGTGACTAAGGGCAGTGTGATCAGGTGAACCACAACTTTCAGCAACCCCCAAGGGGGCATTGGCTACACCAGTTATCATAGCTGATCTTTTAGGAGGAAAGGACCAAAAGCCCTTGGCCCATCCAAATTTACCAGCTTGTGCTAAGGGCTGCACAGATTCTTCCACACCATGGGTGGTAAGGTACAGTGGGGATCGAAAGTTTGGGCACCCCAGGTAAAAATTTGTATTAATGTGCATAAAGAAACCAAGGAATGATGGAAAAATCCCCAAAAGGCAGCAAATTACAGATTAGACATTCTTATAATATGTCAACAAAAGTTAGATTTTATTTCATTTACATTTTCAAAATAACAGAAAACAAAAAAATGGCGTCTGCAAAAGTTTGGGCACCCTGCAGAGTTAATATCTTGTACTGCCCCCTTTGGCAAGTATCACAGCTTGTAAACGCTTTTTGTAGCCAGCCAAGAGTCTTTCAATTCTTGTTTGAGGTATCTTTGCCCATTCTTCCTTACAAAAGTCTTCCAGTTCTTTGAGATTTCTGGGCTGTCTGTCACGCACTGCTCTTTTAACCACTTGAATACAGGACGTTTATACCCCCTTCCTGCCCAGACCAATTTTCAGCTTTCAGCGCTCTCACACTTTGAATCTCAATTACTCTCTCATGCTAAACTGCACCCAAACAAAATTTGTGTCATTTTTTTCACACAAATAGAGCTTTCTTTTGGTGGTATTTAAGAAGCTCTGGGTTTTTTATTTTTTGCGATATAATTGAAAAAAGTGCGAAAATTTTGAAAAAAAAACAATTTTTTTTAGTTTCTGTGATAAAATTTTGCAAATAAGTAATTTTTGTCCATAAATTTTGGCCAAAACCTATACTGCTACCTATCTTTGGTAAAAATAACCCAAATTTGTGTATATTATTTGGTCACACAGAAAGTTATAGAGTCTACAAGCTATGGTGCAAATCATTGAAAATTGATCACACCTGATACACTGATGGCCTATCTAATTTCTTGAGGCCCTGAAATGTCAGGAAAGTACAAATACCCCCCAAATTACCCCTTTTTGAAAAGTAGACATTCCAAGGTATTTAGTAAGAGGCATGGCGAGTTTTTTGAAGTTGTACTTTTTTCCCACAATTCTTTGGAAAATTAAGAAATTATTAATTTTTTTTTTTTTTTGCACAA
>BLSH010249666.1:37853-53928 GCA_018402905.1 Glandirana rugosa
CCCAAAACCTCTCGACCCTCGCACTTGACTTAGTTAGAGGTCGTCTTCATAATTTTGTATTTCAATATCTAATACATGTATACTCCGATTTTCTTTAATTAATGTTTGACAATTGTTTCACCATGATACAATGAAGTTGATGACGAATTCCGCTTAGTACCGTCTTAATATCTTGTCGATAGTGGGGGAAAGACAATTTACGTCGCTTTCGTAATTAGGGCTTCATAACCTTACATTTCTTTTATGGTTGTTACTTCCTTACCAAATCCCTTCATGTCCCACCCGGTAAATATACCTATGTGGAATTATTTTACCCTTACCAACCACTATAATTGATTGAAAAATTTCCCCCCTCACATATACTAATGTGCCACAAACAGGAAGTTAATATCACCAACCATTCCCATTTTATTAAGGTGTATCCATATAAATGGCCCACCCTGTACTTCCCTAAACCATTCCTTCATTGTTGGTATTTTCTTTACATTCCAATACTTCGGGATTAATGCTTTCGCTGCATTTAACAGAAAGGGGGTGATAGCTGTTCTATAATTCTGCCATGATTCGCCTTAAGCAGTAGTTGAAGTAACATAGTACCACTTTGTTAACAGTTTGTAATTAATTTCTTTTAGCCTCATATGTACATAATCTATAACTTTATGTTTTAATACTTCTGCTGGAGATTGATTCAGTTCACGCTCCCAGCTCTCCAAAACCCTGATGACCCGGGGTGGGGTGGGGAAATCAACATCCTGTAAATACTAGATATCCCAAGTCTGTTCCCTGATCCACAAGTCTTTCCCACGGAAGGAGCTCATGGACTGAACAAAGGGGTTTTGGGAGGGCCTCCACGAAATGTTGGAGTTGTCTATATCTTCAAGCATACCATGGGGAGGAACCATACCTATTTTGTAATTCTGATAATGAGGAGAGGGCGTTCCCATTCAGAACGTCCTTCAATCACAGACAATCTGAAGAGGTCCATTTCAAGTACATCTTATTATTCTTCCTTGGCGGGAAGTAGTTTGTACCTGAGTGGGGCATTAAAGGGCTATTACTTTTAAGTAAGTACATAACATATATAACATACTTTTAAGTAAGTTATCCCAGGATCTTAAAGTCTCTATTGTAATTGAAGCCAAATCCTTAGCGAGATCTCTATGTTGCCTTAGTACCCAGATATACAAAAATTGAATTGCTTATGTTTTCCTCCAATTGTACCCATTTTTTCTGAGAGGTACCATGGACCCAATCTATTGTTCTCCGCAACACTGCAGCTTTATGGTACTTCTCAAAATCTGGAAGGGACAGACCCCCAATTGATTTTGGTCTTACCAGTGTCTTATAAGCAATACGAGGGCCTCTGTGTTTCCATATAAATCTCTTAATTAGTAATCTAAGAATTTTAAATTAGGTCCCTGGGATATTTATAAGGAGAGTTACAGATATACAGGGCTTTCGGGAGAGTCACCATTTTAATAACATTTATCCTGCCAAACCAGGACAACCTGTCGGCAGGATATCCCTTTAGATCTTGTTCGATTTTATTGAGTAAAGGCATATAGTTATCTTGATACAAATCTATTTCTGATACAGACAAGGATATACCCAAATATCTTAGACCCTTCTGCTTCCACGCGAAAGGATACAGAGGTCTAAGATCCCTACTCTCCGCTGAGGGGATAGAGGTGTTTAAAATTTCAGTTTTCTCTACATTTACCTTTAAATTTGAAATTTCCCCATACCCTTTCAACTCTACGAGTATATTTGGAAGCGTCTGTGATGGTTGGATACATATAACATAATGTCATCCACAAATTCAGACACCTTATGTTCTTGACAGGCTATCTCTAAACCCTCAATTTCTAAACTTGCCCATATAATTGCTAACAAAGGTTCTAAAGATGGTACAAAAAGTAAAGGACAGAGTGGGCATCCCTGGTGTGTACCATTATATAGCGCAAAGGGCTCTGACAGGATGCCATTTACCCGTACTTGAGCCATTGGATTGGAGTGTACTACTGACTTGTACATACGTGGGCCTAAGCCAACATAACGCAGTGTCGAAAGCATATACTCTCAGTCCAGTCTATCAAAGGCCTTTTTGCCATCGACTGATAGAAAAAGTACTGGTTTCTTTTCTTTTTTTGCTCTATGCATTAAAAGTATAGTTCTAATTACATTATCTCTCGCTTCCCTCCCAGGGACAAAGCCCACTTGATCTTTCTCTGTCCAAGTAAGCATAAAAGGCTTCAGCCTCTCAGCCAAGATCCTTGCATAGATTTGAATGTCTTCGTTGATTAAAGATATTAGCCTGAAGCTGGCACACAATGTCGAATCTTTCCCCTCTTTTACCAGAAGTGTTATATAGGCCCCTAGCGCCTCCTTACGTATCTCAAGATCTCCCCCGATAGCGTTCATATATGTCCAGAAATAAGGAGTTCAAATTTCTATTAACTTTTTAAAATATAAAGAAGTGAAACCATGAGGGCCTGGCCTTTTACCTATCCTACTACTTTTAATTGCCTGTTGTATTTCTGCTGAAGAGACATCACTGTCCAACTTAGGAGAAGCCTCTTCTGATATAACTTGAAGTTTTGCCTTCTGTAAATATTGTTCTGTTTTATTTCATCTAAGCTGGATGTCATCAAAGTTCTGGACATTATTCACTCTATACAATAGCTGATAATATTCCTGGAAGATTTTAATAACATCGCTTGTAGAATATTTTAGCTTCCCTCTCTTATCCTTCAATTTTGCTATATAGTTTACATTACTTATAGGTTTATTTACCCTGCCAACAATTTCCCTGGTCTATTTCCCGCCTCATAATGTCTTTTAGCTGTTATATTAAAAACCTGTTTAGTATCTTGCTCCATCAAGTCCTTTAATGCCGTTTCTCTGTTAATTTAACCATCACTTGATCTGCAGTAGATCCTTTATGTAACTGTTCTAGATCCTGAATTTCCTGTAAAAGAGTTTGTTTCTGAGCCAGCCATTTTTTTCCTCTGAACTCCTTTTGGTATTAGCCTTTCTCTTATAAATACTTTATGGGTTTCCCAGAGGATGGTCGGGGCAATATTTTCTATATTATTTTCCTTGAAACATAAGTTCAAATTGCTCTCTAAATCTGCCACTAATTTAGGATTCTGGAAAAGGGACTCACCCAATCTCCAAGACTTCTGCCTGACCGGTAAGTCCTTTAACCACTTCCTTACTGGGCACTTAAACCCCCCTCCTGCCCAGACCAAATTTTGGGTTTCAGCGCTGTCGCATTTTGAATGACAATTGCGCGGTCGTGCGACGTTGTACCCAAATAAAATTTGCGTCCTTTTTTTCCCACAAATAGAGCTTTCTTTTGGTGGTATTTGATCACTTCTGCGTCATTTCTGATCGCCGCTATAAACAAAAAATGAGCGACAATTTTGCAAAAAAGAACAATATTTTTTACTTTTTGCTAAAGTAAAAATCCATTAAAAAAATTATTCATCGGTTTTGGCCGATATATATTCTTCTACATATTTTTGGTAAAAAAAAAAATCGCAATCGGCGTATATTGGTTGGTTTGCGCAAAAGTTATCGCGTCTACAAACTGGGAATTGATTTATGGCGTTTTTATTATTTTTTTTTTTACTAGTAATGGCGGCGATCTGCTATTTTTATCGGGACTGCGATATTGCCGCAGAAATGACGGACATTTTTTACACATTTTTGGGACCAATGACATTTATACAGCGATCAGAAATTTAAATATCCACTGATTACTGTGTAAATGTCATTGGCAGTGAAGGAGTTAACCCGCAGGGGGCAGTGAAGGGGTTACATATGTTCCCTGGGTGTGTTCTAACTGTGGGGGGGGGCAGGGCTGGCCGGGACATAACAGATCTAACTGACCCCAGTGACAGGGATCAGTAGATCTGGTATGTCCCCTGTCACAGAACGGGGAACCGCCGTGTTTACATCGGCGGTTCCCCATTCTGAGGCTGCCAAAAGAGATCGGCGGGTCTCGGGCGGACATCGAGTCCGCCCGACCCACGGACACGTTTGCGCACGCGCGCCACCGCTGCCGCCAGGGGGCGTGCGAGGAGCGTGCACGGGGGACGACGTCCACGGACGTCGTCTCGGCATTTCAGATCCACGCTGGAGCCGTACTTCGGCAATAGCGCGGATCTGTAGGGGTTAAATACAGGACCACCACAATCTGGGCATGGCCTGAGAGAATTATCAATTTTATTTCTGCCTTTAGCAATCCCTCTAAAAGCAGGTGATCTAGAAAAACACAGTCAATTCTTGAATATGACTAGAAAGTAATAGTTGAAATCTCTTTTTCCTTTTGGGTTAAAGGTTTTTCATAAATAAATTAAAGCTGATGATTTTAGGCACCCCTGCTATATTAAATGATTTGTCTTGTCTTTGTAACTGATAAATTCTGCTGGACAGCATGTTCTTTTGAAAAACAACAGGCCACACCCCCAGATGAAAATAGAAGAAAGAAAGCCTATAAAGAAAATGAATGTAGCCATCACATCTAAAAATGAGTAAGTCGCAATATAATAAATATTTGCTTTTGAGTTTAATACAGCTTTAAAAGTTTTGTGTAGGTAAAATGTGAAATCAGTAGACTGCTTAGGTTTAATGCTGAACTATGGGCACGGTGAAAAGATAGCAGTGGTATGTAAAAATGTTGAAGTAGCAGCATGTAATTTGTTTACCTGCAGCATATTTCCAAAATTATCCTTACACCATAAGCTTTCTCTATTTATTATTCTCAAGTATTTAATGTGGAGGACCAATTTCATGTCCTGGCAATGCACAATGCTGCCCACATGGGCTTTGACACGTACCATAATTGTGCCCAACCTTCCACTCTGGTTATTGTCCACGTGAAGCACCAGGACATCACAGATGGAAACTCAAGCTGGCCATAGACAAGTAGAATTTTTGTTTTTGAAGCTTTCATTAATTTTTGAATGGCTAGTGGGGTCAAAGCAATTAAATACTGTAGTGATGAGAACATTTGACAAAAAATGTTTCTTGAAAAATGAAATTCCTGTAAATGTGGTTTTCCTTCAGGAAAAATTGGACATTTTGTAATGCACAAGCTCTAGGCCCATAAACACTGTTCAATATGGCTGAGATTTCATTCAAGTAACAGATCTGAAGGAAATTTTTCCAACAAAATTAGTTGCCTTGAAGATGGCAAGATCAAACACTCTGATTAATATTTTTTTCAGAATTTCTGTACAAACTTTCAAATAAAATTCTACGTGTACATGGTGAACTTAAGAGACTGTAGAAATAGACAGGGAAAGGTGAGATTTAATAGTGGTCAGAAAAATCACTCTGTAGATGCAGCTGCTAGCGGAACACAGTATTTTAGGAGGTGTAGTTGAAAGACTGGCTGACCTGGGTAATGACTTAGCAGCCCCGTAACTAAAGCAGTATTGAACCCAAAAGCAAACATGTATTATATTGCAGCTTACCAATTCTTTTTTTTTTCTTTATCAGAAAAGGTTTTATTTAGAAATACCAAGAACAAGAATCAGGTACAGAGTTTCCATTCTATTGCTTCAGTATACAACCATATACAACTCACAGTCCACATTATTCATCTACATCAGGGCTAGGCAACCTGCGGCCCCCAGCGGTTGCAGAACTACAAGTCCCATCATGCCTCTGGGAGTAATTGTAACTGCCAGGCTTGCAATGCCTCATGGGAAATGTAGTTCCACAAAAGCTGGAGGGCCGCAGGTTGCCTAACCCTTATCTACATAGACCTGTTGCATCTTTATTCTGTCAGATAGTCACCTTTTGTACCACCTCCCCCTCCCTTTAGATTGTAAGCTCTACAAGCAGGGCCCTCCTATTCCTTCTGTCTTGAACTGTATTGTAATTGTACTGTGTCCCTTCTTTATTGTAAAGCGCTGCGCAAACTGTTGGTGCTATATAAATCCTGTATAATAATAATAATTAAATCCCGGCCCCACTAATAACAGCCTGCAGCATACCTGTATGGTAAAGTAGTAAACTATGGAGGTATGGGACCCATACAAAGGTGTATATCTCACATATGCTACTCCTGCACATCCAGGGGTCCCCCAAGATGCACTTATCCCGCAGGGCACTGCAGGGTCCTCATTAAAATCTGTTCCCTAGGGGACAACCCAGAGCTTAACAATTCTTAGATGTGATGGTTGAATTAATTCGATTTTTAAGTTTTTTTTTTTCTATTTTCACCTGGTGATCCAGCCAATAAGTCTGTTATTTTTCAAAAGAACAAGCTCTCCAGCAGAATGTATCAGTTAGACCCTGTTCAGATATCATGTTGTAGGAATATACGTTACCGCACGTGATTCTGAAAGCGTGATTTAACGTGTCCAAAGGTGCCTCTTGTGTTCCTTGATCCAGAGTGGAGGCACTTGAATACAGGAGGTGTGTTGAAAAAGTCAATATAGATACTGCGCACTCTGACAACCAAATATAAATGCAAATATATAGCAACTCCTTAGTGTGTAATACAAACCCGCATTATTAATATAAAAATTAGTGAAAGTGAAATAAATACAGTAAGAATCAAAATAAACACTTAAATAATGAATAGCAATAATAAAAATAGTTCATTCATAGGCATAAAAGACATCTGCCATAACTAGTTTATAACCAAATATGAACAGATGGCGGTAAGTCTATAGCTTGAAAAATATGTGAGTGCTCCAAAGTGACTTCGTGCAAAAACCAATGTGCTTGTATGCATATATTCGTGCTTCAAACATGCAGATGGAGCCAGTCTGGGGGAGTCTTCAAGGTGGTGTGTTACTGGCCAGATCACCAGGCGAAAACAGGGGAAGAAACCTAAAATAAGAAAACTAATGCAGCCACCACATCTAGTGATTGGTAAGCTGCAATATATAAAAATTTTGGTTTTGGGTTTAATACCGCCTAACCTCTCAAATAATGCTTTTTTTAAGCAGAATGGAGCTGATTTTTATGAAAGGTTTATGGAAGAAATTTTTAGCAATATTATTTGTGAAACAACAAAGAAAATTGCTTACTAATAATGTATTTGGAGTGTCCAGAGTTTGTTTGGCTGGTGGGGATGTGTTTCTCATTGTTTCCACAGCTCTTTACATATCATTCAATGGGCTCATACAGTATATTGCCCTCTAGGTCACTAGTCATCATACATTGTGACAAAATAACAGGAGAAAGAAAGAAAGAGGAGGCTGCCGAAAGCACTGTAATCCATGAAAAGAAATGACTTACAAAGCCAGCAAACAGTCTTTGCTCTGAAGCAGATTGGACTACATGAAGCTTGTTCATTCTGTGCTTGGCTCTTTTGGAAAGGAGTTTAGCATACTGCAGTGTATTGCAGTGTAGAAAAGCCAGTAATCATTTTGTTTTATATTTCCACCAGAACATAATTTTTACACTCAATAGGCTTAATTCACAAAACTAAAACACCAGGCTAAGTATACTTATTTTTTTTTTAAAGTGACAGTTATTTTCAGCCTAATCCTTGTGCTAGACTTTTTTGAATTGAGCCTATCATCGTATACATTTCCATATGGATTCAGTTATTCACAATTGTTACAAACATGACACATAAAAAGTTTGTAACACAATCGTTACAAACTTTGTTCCAAATTCCATTTTTTACATTGTATAGTTTTCATTTCCATATTGGCTATTTTTCCTATTAAGAAGACCAGACTCAAAGAATGAGTGTCATTTCTTGTGTGTTTTGTGTTCAGCAGTTGGCATTCATGCTTATACTGTTCATATCAACACCTCAGTATAGAAAACCATTTGGAGCACATTGTAAATGATCAATACCTAATCTGGAAAGTGTCTCCTCTGGTTTCATTAGATGTGTAATAGGATGATGCTTTATTTGGTAGATTGTATCTACTGAATTAACCCTTTGCACACTGCTATACACCTTTACACGTTAAGAGCATAATGTGCTAGTATGCATCGCATACTAGCACATTTAGAAAGACTTACCTGAATACAAAGCCCTGCAGCGGAGCGCTGTCAGGGCTCCCCCGGGGCTTCTATCTTCACCCAGTCTTCCTTCAGGGTTCACAGGCTGCAGCCATTTGACTGGCAGAGCCGCAATGAGGTCACTCCCATGCGTGCACGTGGGAGTCACGGCCATGGCACGCCGTTCATTGAGAGCACAGTGCCCATGCACCAGTGACATCAGCGGCGCTGCTAAAGTAAATATCTCCTAAACGATGCATGTACTTTACCTACAGGTAAGCTTTATTATAGGCTTACCTTTAGGTATAAATCATTAAAGCGGTTGTATTGTCATTTTTACCTACATTAAACAAAACAATAATCCGCGTTATGTGATTTCCAAACAAATAATAAAAAAATTATAGTGAAATAATATATTGAAATGAAGGTGCTGAAGGCTGCTGTTCACTGGGTGCTAGACACCCCACCAAGTAAAACAATAGACAGTGCCAGTAGCTAGAAGTAAACTGTTCAAATTAGTAAGACGTTATTTCATATAAAATTAAAAGAATCTATCTATATATATATATATATATATATATATATACAAATGTCCAAAGTGCTTCTGTGCTTGAGTGACTTTTAAAAAGTGCAAGGTGTTTCAAGTAAACAATTCGGTGTTGACAACAAAGGGGCAATAGTGCCACACACCCCTCTTGTTTCCTTACTCACCAGAAGGTATGGACCCTCAGCTTTGTAGTCTGGGGGTCATAAGAACTCAATCTGGTGTCAGTGGGACCAGGGGATGGGAAGATATCCTCCGATGTGCAGTACTTCTTTCACAGAAAATTCCTCCAAATGACCATTGTGTTTAATCAATGTCTGCCTGGCTCGGTATAAGCAAAAACAGGCTCATAGTGTATCACTAAAAACATGTTTATTAGCGCAATGTTGAAATGTACTTATATCTTCCCATCCCCTGGTCCCACTGACACCAGATTAAGCTTTTATGAACCCCAGATTACAAAGCTGAGGGTCCATACCTTCTGGTGAGTGGGGAAACAACAGGGGTATGTGGTAAGGTTGCCACATCATCCCTTTAATCCAGGACACACATGAATTAGACCTGAGGCTAATTTAATGCAGATAAGGCACCAAGTGAGTTTAAATACCAACTTAATTGGCCACTGAACCTGTGTAATTCATATGTGTCCTGGATTAAAGGGATGACGTGGCAACCCTAGTATGTGGCACTATTGCACCTTTCTTGTCAACACCGAATTGTTTACTTGGAGCACCTTGCACTCTTAAAAGTCACTCAAGCACAGGAACACTTTGGACATTTATCTGTATATATATGGATTCTTTGAATTTTATATGAAATAATGTCTTAATAATTTTAACAGTTTACTTCTAGCTGCTGGCGCTGTTTATTGTTTTTTTTTAATCATTTTTACTTACAGGTAAACCTATAATAAGTCTTACCTGGAGGTAAAATGAATATCTCCTAAACCTGTACGGTTTAGGAGATATTCACCTTGCATGCAGCCGCTGACTTCAGCAGCGCATGCGCAGTGAAGGGCTGGCAAAGGTTCGGCATATCGTGCTAGGAATTTTCCGGAACAGAGGGCTCCCATGTGCATGCGCGGGAGTGACGTCATCGCGGCTCCAGCCACTCACAGCGCCTGAGCCGTGAACCCGGAAGAAATGCAGAGGAAACATGTCAGCTCCCTCAGCAGTGACTGGACGGCCCTGTTGGATCTTTGTTCTAAGCTAAGTATTTCATAATGAGCTAGTATGCGGTGCATACTAGCTCATTATGCCTTTGCCTTACAGGTTTTTTTTTTGGGCATACAACCGCTTTAAAAGGCATTTACTACCACTTTAACTATATATAATTAAGTGTTGATATTTTGCACAGCAGAGTAGAGTCTGGCCAGAGAAGGATCACTTCAAGGCAGTTGGCCAGCTTGAACAAGTATTCCAATATACTGCATGTGAACCAAAATCTCTATTTTATGCAAAAGTTTGCTAGAAATACAGTATGTAAGCGTGTGTATCAGCGTACAAAGGGTAGCTTTTATTTTCTCACACAGGTAAATAAACACCCACTTCATGAAGATTAGAATTGCTGTCTGCCTAGTCAGTATTCTTAAGGCCTCATTCACATGGGCGCTGAGGCCCATAGACCATGAATGCACTGTCTGTTGACTCAGCTTGAGCTTCCAAGTGCTGATTGCAGGCTACCTATTCATGTCTATGGGGATGCAGCAGCTGCACGGACAGAACTGCTTATCCCAATTAGAAAGACATGCAGGTGGGGGTGAGCACCATCGAAGGTAGACTGTCTGTGTTCGGGCCGCTCACCCACATGCATGTCAATATATGGCCCATTCATGGACTACAGGCTTCAGCACCCATGTGAATGAGGCCTTACTCTCTAAGCTAAACTCCAGGCAGATATTAGAGATAGCAATAAATCCAGCTCTGTAATCATTGATATATCATTAAATTAATTGTATTAATCACAAACAGTGTCAGCACCTTAATTTGACTTGGTATCAGCCTTTTGACTGAGGAAGGAAGAAGCAGTCAACTGTACTGCAGTGCAAGGTGCTGATAGGTGGCAGAGAGCAGTCTGCTGTTTCTGCTTTCACTGTCCATCCTCAAGCTGGGAGCGGGAAGGAGACCTGTAATTGAAGGTGAACCTGCAGCAGAGAAATATCAGGTCCTCTGCCCTGCCAGACATGGCCTTGTGGCATAGCCATGTGCAGGGTATGTGCCAGGTGTGCCTGGGCACACCCTAATCACTACGTGTGATGCAAATTCCCCCTACTGCCTAGGCTTTCCCCGGTGTTGGCCCCCCCACCACACCCCACAGTGTTGCTGGCTTCCATCCTCTCCTCCCGGCTGCGGTGGAGGATGTTTCAGGATGGAGATCGGGGGAAGGGGCTAGTAAATGTCATTTACCGGTCCCGTCCATTTGTAAATAAACACAGTGAACACACTCACTCACTGTGTTCATTCATAACTGAAACTGAAACTAACTTTAATCTGCTTAAGTTTGTGAATGGACAGGAAGCTGCTCAGCCCAGAGCACTTCGCATTCATTCCCTGTCCCGCGCAGCTGAGGCTACAGGGAAAGGAAATGAGCGTTTTAGGTTTGGGGTGCCCACCCTAATGCAATAGGTTGGTGTGGCAGAGCCATAGGTGTGCGCAGCCTATTGTATTAGGGTGTGCACTCCACATGTATTAAAACATTGACGGTGTTAGTAGGGCAGTGGACATTATCAGTAGTCTTTTATTTTTATTATTTTATTTTTTAATTATTTTTTACAATTTTTTTAGGAGCCCCATTGGGGGCTTTTGTGAAATATCAGCAGGGGGAATCTGTGCCATTGATTGATTAGTGTGATGGAGTGATTTGGGTGTGCCCAGGCACACCCGGCACACCCCCTGTGCACGCCTATGGGCAGAACCTTGTACATGTCAGAGCTGGATGGACAGAAACGCAAATCCTTTGGATGGTAAAACAGCTCCCATATTGTATATGTATCTCTCAAGTGTAGCAAGCAGTTTGCCTTGAGTTTAGCATTAACATTAACCTTTGCTGATAGAAATGTGTAGGCTGACATCCTTGTCCTGAAAATACCAGTTGCCTGGCTGTCTCAGGCTTTCTTTAGTTTTGGAGGAAACAAGCACATAAAACTTAAACACTTGCCATGGTCTACTCACAGGGTATATAAAATGTATAGTACATAGGTCAATGTAAATTGAGCATAATGTAAAGATAAACCCATTTCAACAAGAAGAACAAATTGCTTTATTCTTTGTGTATTATGAATTTAAAGTGACTCTGTAGCAACAATTGAATAGCCCATATAGCTGTCCATGCAAAAGAAGATAGAAAATATTTTTTTCTCCTGCTGCCTCTGCTGCCAAGTGCTGTTCTGATTCACACAGGTCTTGTGTGCACGCATGAGATCTCATACAAAGCCTCCTGCAATTTGTGGCAGACATTCACAGAGCACTCTGCAAGATTTCTCACATGTGCACACGTGCTGAAAGGCTGATTTAGGAAGCATGCTTTATTAGTTTTAGACAAAGATGTTTTCATTGGGGGGTTAGGCAGGGTTACTTAAAGGAGAAGTGGGGCCAAAGCTCTTTTCGCCCCACATCTCCTGTGAGTTACAGGAGTGCACTTAGTTTGGCACTCCCATGACCCATATTTAACCAACAGCAGTATAGACTCTGGAGGGATCCAGACTTTAATGTCAGGATCCACCCAGATGCCTGACTAGCAGCTGGCTCAGCCTCCCAATGTGCCGGCGAGAGCCCAAGCCAGCAACTCCCTTCTCATTCACATCCCGGCACTCCAGTGAGAGTTGGAGGGGCAGAGCAGAAGGCCGGTGACTGATAGTCACCGGTTCTCTGCTCAGTGAAGACTGAGAACTGAGTGATCAGCGGTCTTTGATTGCTTAGTTCTTGGTCTTAGAGGCAGCAGAGGACAGATGCAGCCTCGGAGTGATGATGCATTCACTTAGGTGAGTATGTAGGCTTGTTTTTTTTAATCCCACCTGTCTCTTTTAAGTTCCTTTATAATATGTTAATTGCATCATTTTATGAGGAGTTATACTGTGGAATATGGAGGCCTGCCATTACTAGTCACTCCTTCTTTAATTACTAGTTCCCTGGCTGTCATACTCATATAGGGTCCTAAATAATTTCCAAATCACTGTTGAGGAGCATATGTGCAGATCAGGATTTTGATTTCACTATGGCTTACTATATATTTTTGTGGATCAGTGACTTAAAATGTTTGTTACCCCCAACACTTCATATTCCTGATATGTGCCTGCTATACCATGTACTTGTATGATAACATATCCTGTTCTCTTTGCATTGCTTCCTTTATGTGAAATCCCTGGTGTTCCTGCCAGTCCCTTTGCTTTCCTATTAAAAACTGACCACACTAAGGCTGGCAATACATTATACAATTTTCTTGTTCAATTCTCCTTTAGATTTACCAAAAACATATAATATGAGTTCATACCTAAACACTTTCAAATTGCATGCAGTCAGGTAGTCCCTTGTACTAGATAAAGGTAAATGTAAAGGAAATTGAACAAGAAAATTGAATGTATGGCCAGCCTTAGCAGGAGAGCACAGCGTGGTCAGTTCTCTAGCTATGCAGCCTGCTCTCTTCCAACGATCAGACTTGTCCTGACACCCCCCCGCTGCACAGCCATTCACTGGGAAGCTCAGTGTGCTGCTGCTTCTCTTCCGCCAGCCCTTATGCATCTGGGAACAGATGGAATGTGACCACAAAAGATGAAAAAAGGTATTTATAATGTGTTTTTTTTAATATCTACACAAAAATGTTTTGCCTTTCATTTATTTTAAACTGAGTGGGTTGTTTTATAAGGTGATTGTTTGCAATCACTTTAAACTATTGAAATCACAGACTGGAAATATATTATGAGTTCAGTAGGAAGTCAGCAACGGCAGCCTCCATAATTCTCTTAGTATAGGTTTCCTTTAGAGCTTGTTAACACCAGGTAAAAAGCATGCATTACCCTAATGCACTGTAGCACACATTTTGAATGGAACCGTGCACCAAAATTGTGTTCTGGTATTAAAGTGGTTGTCAACTCTTGACAACCACTTTAAACTACAGGTAAGCCTGTAATCAGGCTTACCTGTAGCTTCCCTGTACATCTCCTAAACCTGTACGGTTTAGGAGATATACGCTATATTGGCATGTGCCATTTCTTCAATGAAGGCGTGGCGCGGTTGGCGGCTCCCGCACGCATGTGTCCCGCGCAGGAGTGATGTCACACGCCCCCGGCCAGTCACAGCGCCAGAGTTCGTTGCCCCTGGAAGGAAGAGGGGCGAAGATGGACGCTCCCTGCTGTATAACAGCACGGGCGGCGATGACCGGTGAGTGGCACATAATAGGCTAGTATGCAATGCATACTAGCCTATTATGCTTCTACATTGCAGGTGAATAAGAAGAAGTACACCCATTAGGGTTTACAGAAGGGTTTACTTCCTCTTTAATGGAACTGACTTACATCACATTTGAGGAGACACGTCTCTCAACACCACTTTGAACACATCTAAATAGGACAAGGCATTATTGTACAATGGCCTTGCAGTGTAGTGCATCCTACTTTCTAGTATTTATTTTCAAATGGGAAAACTTCACTAGTATTAGTAAAACATGGTGAAGATTGTTCGTCCCTGGTGGTATGTAAAGCAGTGAGAGGCACGCAGTGTACAGAAAGACAGGTGAACCATGAAGACATTTGCATGCACTTAAGAACATGAAAAATGAAAATCGCTTTCAGGTACACCCGGCAATAAATTGCTTCTAAAAGCAGTGAATCTATAAATAGGTCTTGTTTTTTCCTTTTACAAAACAATAGTATACTCTCATTAATAACCATTTGTTCCTGAGTTTAGATCCCAGTTACTGTGAATAGCTGCAGATGACTCACTCAAGCATTGGGCCCTGTTTAAATTGGGATATTTAATAGGTAAAGGTTTATATGGACATCACAGTTATTGTTGTAATAGCCAGAGTTGCTTCCTGTCGACGTGACCTCATACATACGTCAGCCTTATTTTTAGCACAGTGCTCCGGTACACTATTAGCCTCATCTCATGTGAGTGATATCACCTGTCTGGATGCTTAGGTGCCGTTTGCCAATGGCTACCAGCTTAGACAAGCTACACACAACAGATAGTGATTCACAATTGCTCAACAGCAATTATCAAAAAACACGCTATGTGCTCAACTTTCCTAGACTGAAAAGAACAGAGGACATGACTTATTTACAGTCCTAGGTCACTGTAAATAGATTCTAACACCATCTGAGGTCATATTTATTTATCTCATATTATCCAAGCATCACTAATTCCATGGTTTTCTGTCCTATGGATCTTTCAATCTGTTTGTGAGTCAGTCTTTCTGCTATCTATCCATTTGTCTACCTTATAATCTGTGTCCTGGCTTTGAGGCGGCGGTGACCAATCTTAAACTGTCTATACAGGGAGTGCAGAATTATTAGGCAAGTTGTATTTTTGAGGAATAATTTTATTATTGAACAACAACCATGTTCTCAATGATTCCAAAAACTCATTAATATCAAAGCTGAATATTTTTGGAAGTAGTTTTTAGTTTGTTTTTAGTTGTAGCTATTTTAGGAGGATATCTGTGTGTGCAGGTGACTATTACTGCGCATAATTATTAGGCAACTTAACAAAAAACAAATATATACCCATTTCAATTATTTGTTTTCAGCAGTGAAACCAATATAACATCTCAAAATTCACAAATATACATTTCTGACATTCAAAAACAAAACAAAAACAAATCAGTGACCAATATAGCCACCTTTCTTTGCAAGGACACTCAAAAGCCTGCCATCCATGGATTTTGTCAGTGTTTTTATCTGTTCACCATCAACATTGCGTGCAGCAGCAACCACAGCCTCCCAGACACTGTTCAGAGAGGTGTACTGTTTTCCCTCCTTGTAAATCTCACATTTCATGATGGACCACAGGTTCTCTATGGGGTTCAGATCAGGTGAACAAGGAGGCCAAGTCATTAGTTTTTCTTCTTTTAGACCCTTTCTTGCCAGCCACGCTGTGGAGTACTTGGACGCGTGTGATGGAGCATTGTCCTGCATGAAAATCATGTTTTTTTTGAAGGATGCAGACTTCTTCCTGTACCACTGCTTGAAGAACGTGTCTTCCAGAAACTGGCAGTAGGACTGGGAGTTGAGCTTGACTCCATCCTCAACCCGAAAAGGCCCCACAAGCTCATCTTTGATGATAGCAGCCCAAACCAGTACTCCACCTCCACCTTGCTGGCGTCTGAGTCGGACTGGAGCTCTCTGCCCTTTACCGATCCAGCCACGGGCCCATCCATCTCGCCCATCAAGACTCACTCTCATTTCATCAGTCCATAAAACCTTAGAAAAATCAGTCTTGAGATATTTCTTTGCCCAGTCTTGACGTTTCAGCATGTGTGTCTTGTTCAGTGGTGGTCGTTTTTCAGCCTTTCTTACCTTGGCCATGTCTCTGAGTATTGCACACCTTGTGCTCT
>BLSH010249666.1:53996-65813 GCA_018402905.1 Glandirana rugosa
TATGTTAGTCACGTCCCACTAGTTTGTTTTTTAAAGGTTGTTCAGGTAAACACCCTTAAGTAGTAATCTAGAAGGTGTATCACACTTTGAAGTGAGTAAGTAATCTAGCTGAAGAGCACTTACCCTTACTGGTAACTACCCGACTTTAAGCCTACCAGGTACGACTTGGTCGGTATAAAGCTATGTAGATGTGACACACGTCTTAATAATCCGTTTACTCATAAAACTGGTGTAGTAGGAGAAATACGTACAACAGAATGAGGTTCGACATATCCGAGCTTTTGGATGATGGTTATTAATTGGTAGTAGGTTTTCGAGCCTATACAGCTTGGAGTAAGACAACATGCATAAAGAGGATGATGTGGTCAAAATACTCATTTGCCTAATAATTCTGCACACAGTGTAGATGTATCGAAATATGGCTGGTTCAGCATGGACCATCCGAATTTCAGCCCATCAATGGTCATTCCCATTCACGAGAAGTCGATCTAATGAATGAGTGAAGTTTCACACTATGTGGAAGATCTAATGATGAATTCCCACAAATGGACTTGTTGGAAATTTTTTGTTTGATCACCCTGCACTGATTGTATATAGGCTACACTAGATCTAATACTGCACTTCCTGCACTGACTGTATATACTCTACACTAGATTGAATACTGCACTGCCTGAACTGACTGTATATACTCTACACTAGATCTAATACTACACTGCCTGCATTGACTGTATATACTCTACACTAGATCTATATACTTCACTGCCTGCGCTGCTTGTATATACTCTACACTAGATCCATATTCTACACTGCCTACAAGCCACTAACTAAACTAGCTAAACTAGATCAATGTTCCAGTCTCCACGTTCACACACTACACCCGGCTGCTATTCAAGCAGCCTTATATAGTATGGGGCATGGACGGAGACCCCTGTGCCATGATTGGCCAACAGCACCCTGCCTTTTAGCCGATCATGGCTCTCACAGCAGAATGTGCTGTGATTGGCCAAAGCATGCAGGTCATGTGCATGCTTTGGCCAATCAGTAGGCGGCATTTCCCGTGGTCTCGCACTGCATTATGGGGTGCTCAAATTTTGGGCGAACGCCCCATAATGTTCAGAATACAGTGAATGGCCAAACACCCGATGTTCAAGTCTAACCGAGGGCTCATCCCTATTGAAGAGGAGGAATGGTGACATCTTGAAAAAAATTAATTGAAAAAGATACAAATCATTCTATGAATGGCAGAGGTGCCATGTGAGTGACTTTATGTAGCATGGACTACTACAGTGATTTACAGCATTCCCATTAGTCATCTGGATATCAGATATGGATACTTACATCAAGCCAATGTGACACAATCTAAATATGCAAAAATATAATTCTTGGAGTTCAGCTTTCCAGTCTACTGTGCACATGAAGAGAGATGACCAAGCAAATAAGCACAGCAGTGGCCACTGGCAAATGCAATGATTGGGTCTGGCTCTATTAAAAGGGGAAACTGATCCAAAACTCTGGTTGCCAGTTCACTAGCTCTTGCATGCATGTTGCTTTTCTCAGATTGAGATTCTGCCAGCTTCACCTGTACTCTACTCATTGGGGTTGATTTACTAAAGGCAATTAGAATGTGCTTTTTTGCTCCAGTAAATGAGGGGGAGTTCTGCTGACTTCCATCATCCAATCGTGTGCAAGCAAAAATACTGTGTTTTTTTCCTTTGCATGTGATTGGGTATTCTTTGTAAAGTGAAGCTTTACCTCATTTACTAAACTCTGGAGAAACCGCACTTGCAAAGTGCACTGTCTATTTGCCTTTAGTAAATCATCCACATTGTGACACCTAACTTAGACTTTGTTTCACTATTCTGCTGTGATGTACAGGCCAGTCCAGTTGTCCCTTGGCACTGACTATACCCAGCTGGATATGGCAGTAATTTCTGTGTGTATTCCCTGTGGCATAGTTCTACTCATAGCTCTACTCATTCATAATTTCCTGAGGAGTGGCACCATAAGCATAAAGTGTACATGAAGGGTGGCTGTTATAGGTGAAGAGTGTTGCAGCCATTGAAATTCTTATTTGATATTTATCTGATCAACCAATCAGTTTCCTCTACATTTTAGTGGATGATAATAGTGTGTATATCACTGGAAGCTGAACTGGCTAAAATTATGAAAAAACTAACTTCATTTTCTGAAGGGTTTCTGGTCAATTTATTATTTTATATATATTCTACTGGCAGGGCTGGCTCTACCACTAGGCGGAGTAGGCGGCCGCCTAGGGCGCCTGGCCGCTGTTGTCACTGGCTGCTCTTCATGTTCATCATCTCATCACAGGGGAGAGTGGCGGCTGGACAGTATACCAGCCCCCCCCCCAAAGCTGCTTGTGTCAGTATCAATGGTCTGAAGAGGAGAATGGAGAGCCGGGGCTGGTACTCAACACCCCCCCCCCAGCCCGGTTGTTTGTGTTGTTTATGGAGAGGAATGGAGAGCCGCGGCTAGAAGCATGCATGTCTCCACTGGCACTCTCTGGCCAGCACCATAGCCGCCCCCCGCACCCACGTGCAGGATGCACAGTATTCTGGCTGCCTGGCATGTCTTTCATGGGACACGGAGTTCAGATCATCAGATCAGAGGCTGGAAGGCACATCCCCGCCCCCTACAATGGAAGCCGCTCTGCATCCTCCTCGCAATGATGGCATGCGTAGCAATCACAGGAACGATGCCCTGTGTCTCTCCTTACGCCAGCTTTTAGCTGCTGCAGAGAGGGAAAGACATAGGGCATTTTCGTGTGATTGCTCTCCCCGGCGCACCTAGGGTTGCCATATACTGTCCATATACTACCCCAGCCTGTCTATATACTACCGCAGCGTGTCTATATACTGTCTATATACTACTCCAGCCTTTCTATATACTGTCTATATACTACCCCAGCCTGTTTATATACTACCTCAGCCTGTCACCACTATTTGTCTACTGGCTGAGTCCAGAGGTGCAGGTGGAGGCCTGTGGACCACAGCTGAAGAAATAGGTTGAGAGGCGCCGGAAAAATCTCAGTCAGGGGAGGAGCCAATGGGGGGGAGTGGCAAAATCAGGTTTCGTCTAGGGTGTCAAAAATCCTTGCACCAGCCCTGTCTACTGGACTTGCCACCAGTTCAAGTATCCAGTTTTGTACTATGTGATGACAAGCCCCTGATGTCGTAATGATATGCCCCCAGGGTAGAATGCCCATGATGGCCATGGCTCACATGTGAAGTGACATATATGATGATGTGATCAACTCCGAATGGGAGCCGTGGTTAGAGGTGAGTATTGCAGCCAGATCTGATCTTTTTTTAATAGCTGTTGGGCCACTGATCTTCACTTTATTGCCAAAAGGTAGATGTGGGTTGCTTCTACCCTAGAGGGGTCTTGTTAAAACTGAACACCTGAGTGGAGCCATTTAGAAATAAAACTGCTTAGCAAGAATATAAGATAACATAATGGCTGAAATAAAAATGGTTGAGTAATGGCTCTCAGCTCTTTACTTTTAAAATGGGTCTTAACTTTGTATTAGTTTAAATAGAGAAATATGTAACTTTCTGAATTCTTTCTCCGTTAAACAGACCATACATGGTGCTTGTGACACAGCATCCAACAAACAATCCCAAGGCAACCAGTTCTGACAGTTTCCAGGCTTTGCCATTGTATAAATACATCTCATCTAATCTAATGTGTTTTGTAAACTGATGTGTTGGAGAAAACATAATAAAATACTAAAATGCTGCAATAGGTGAACCTATATGATTGTACCATTAAATACGTTACTCTTTTTAAGAGGTGTTTATTTTAGATTTTGTATATACATTCAAAATGAACTATAAGGAAGGACAAAAAATTACAAAACTTGAACATAACAGACAAGAGTACTGCACCTAAGGGTAGTCAGGACATTACAAATCCCGAGGGCTACACATAGCCCTACAACAAAAGTAGATGACACAATACTAGGTGTCCAGACAAAATAAGTACATTAACCACTTCCGGACCGCCCGCCGTCATTATACGGTAGTACTTTGCCGCTGAATGCCGTTGCTATGGTAGCAGATAGCTACCATAACCCTGATATTTTTAAAAACGGCAGGCGGCCCGCTTTCAGATAAAAGTTGTCTCTGCAGCGGATTTGCCGCGAGATCACTTTTATCGGGGGCGGGAGAGGGCCCCCCGTGGTGGTTTTGTCTTCTCCGCCCCTTACCGGACCCGCCAGTAGCAGCAGAGACTATCCGATCCTGTCACCCCACAGGCTGGATGCTGACTGAGAGTAAGATGGCCCCCAGTCGGCTCCATAATATTGCACGGCGAAAGCGACCTCAAACGTCACTTCTGTCCAAAGCTCTTAAAGGAGACATTTTTTCTTTTTTTTAATCTTTTTTTTTTTTTTATTGAGCCCAGATCTCATATTTAATTGGTCCTGTCATGCTTTTTTATTACAAGGAATGGTTACATTCCTTGTAATAGGAATAAAAGTGATCAAAAATTTTTTTTTTAAAGAACGTTGTGAAAACAAAAAGTAAAATAAATAACAAAATAAAAAAAATTTAAAGCGCCCTGTCCTGCCGAGCTCGCACGCAGAAGTGAACACATAAGTCACATCCGCATATGAAAACGGTGTTCAAACCACACATCACACATTAGAGCAAGAGCAATAATTTTAACACTAGACCTACTCTAACTCAAAACTGGTAACCTGTAGAAATTTTTAAACTTTGCCAACGGAGATTTTTAAGTGCCAAAGTTTGCCGCCATTCCATGAGCGAGCGCAATTTTGAAGCATGACATGTTGGGTATCAGTTTACTCGGCGTAACATTATCTTTAACAATATGGAGAAAAACTGGGCTAACTTTACTGTTGTCTTATTTTTTAACTCAAAAAAGTTATTTTTTTTAAAAAAATGGTGCTTGTAAGACCGCTGCGGAAATACAGTGTGACAAGTGTAGAACCCTCTACTTTAGGTAGGTACTAGGAGTAGTTTTTTTTTTTTTTTGAGAGTACAGGAAAATTTAAGCAGGCTTAGCAGGAAGCTAGGCCTGTTTGTTTTGATCTGTGTGAGCTGGGAGTGGCCTAGAGCAGCAGCAGGTGATTCACATGCAGTGTCATTTCTCTGTCACCTCCTTCCTGCTTCTAGAGGATTCTAGAAGGGAGGTGGGAAAGAGGACTGGAGTGGCATGGAGTGTCTAAGGGAGCCCTGACCAATCCCCAACTAGGCTTGACAGGGGACAGGCCTCCTTGATATACTCAGGGTCAGCCCTGCTGAGAGGGGGGATTTTCGGGTGGAGAAGCTGAAGAGCGATTAGTGTGGAGGTTGTCGTGGTCAGGGGAGCTCCCAGTCTGGGGGGGGGGGGTGACCCTGGGCCTGGAGAGGAACTTCAAGAGTCGGTGAGCAACATACCCCTGGTGATCTGTTGAGGCAGGCTGGAGCAGATTGGAGTGATGGAGACAATCTGGGAAGGATGCAAGATACAGTGAGGAACTCCTATGTTGCTGTGGCAGTGAGACAGGTCAGTGCAGCTTGAGAAGCTGATGGGGCCTGGGAGAAGATGGGCTGGGAGCAGTAGTCCATCCAACTTCTAGCTAGCACAGCAATTTGCTACACAGGGGATTAGCACCCCCTACCTGTAACGGGTGGTCCAGAGACTGAGCTAAAACTATGGCTGGTCTCATTCTGTGCTAGCTAGGTGCAGGCCTAGTAACTATCCCTCTAGGCCAGAAACGTAAGGACTGTGCAAGAGCGAGAAGAAGTGGCAAGTGGAACTCAGCAAGTGTCAGTGCTGGAGGAAGATGGAGATGTATATACGTTGGAATGTATAGAGGTCGCGGTTGAGTTGTAAAGATTCTTGGCCA
Organism: Glandirana rugosa; assembly: GCA_018402905.1. Classification (NCBI taxonomy): domain Eukaryota; kingdom Metazoa; phylum Chordata; class Amphibia; order Anura; family Ranidae; genus Glandirana; species Glandirana rugosa. The sequence continues at coordinate 59,869 of BLSH010249666.1, forward strand.
TCTCATCATCAACCCTACCCTATCCAAGTTTAACCCCTGCTAAAACAAAAAAACAAAACTCTGGCCTGTTCAGTGACTTTGAGTGTGTGGATGAAGGTGATTGAGGGCAGTGTAATCAGGTGAACCACAACTTTCTGCCATTCCCAAGGCAGACCATGGCTACATAAAGAAGTGCAACGACCACCATTTTATTCTCTAGGGTGTTAGAATAATATATATATAATGTTGGGGGTTTTAAGTAATTTTCTAGCAAAAAACATTATTATTATTATTTTTTTTTTTTAAACACTGAATCTCAAAAAGAGGCTCGGTCCTAACCCACAATGCACTCATACATACACACACACCCACCAGCGCTGCAATCCTCTATATATATGCACAGTTAATAATCAATCTAGAAAGAGTAATGGATCATAGAAAAATAACCAACATAAGTAGTAAAGAAGCAATTAGGACTGTTGGGACAGAGAAACCTCCCCCCAAAAAGACTCAGAGATGTACAACCAAGGCTGTCATACTTTGGTAAACTTAAATCCATAAATCGGCATTAACTAAAAAAATTAACTGTTGGAAGGAGGGTGAAACAGCATTTTTCCTCTGTAACAAAATATATTTGTGTGCATAAAACAAAAGCATGTGAAGCAGGATACCAGCAGTGGCAGTTGGTGAAATTTTAGGATGGGGGGCACCAAACCCCACCCTTCCTTTTTGACCCCTTCCACTTCTCATAAGCCACACCCCTTATAGTTTCCACCCCTTTTGTCAGGAGTATACAGCCCAGCATCATCAGATAGGGTATACAACATCACCGGATAGGAGTATACAGAGTCACTATATAGCAGTATACAGTCACCATATAGCAGTATACAGAGCCTCAGATAGCAGTATACAGAGTCACCATATATCAGTATACAGGATCCCAGGTAGCAGTATACGGGGTCCCAGATAGCAGTATACAGGGTCCCAGATAACAGTATACAGGGGTCCCAGATAGCAGTATACAGGGGGCCCAGATAGCAGTATACAGGGGTCCCAGATAGGGTATACAGAGCCCCAGGTACCAGTATACAGGGTGCCAGGTAGCAGTATACAGAGCTCCCAGATAGGGTATACAGAGCCCCAGGTAGCAGTATATAGGGTGCCAGGTAGCAGTATACAGGGGTCCCAGATAGCAGTATACAGGGGTCCCAGATAGCAGTATGCAGGGGCCCCAAATAGGGTATACAGACCCCCAGGTACCAGTATACAGGATGCCAGGTAGCAGTATACAGGGTTTCCAGATAGCTGTATAGAGGGCTACCAGATAGCAGTATACAGGGGTCCCAGATAGCAGTATGCAGGGGTCCCAGATAGGGTATACAGAGCCCCAGGTACCAGTATACAGGGTGCCAGGTAGCAGTATACAGGGCTCCCAGATAGCAGTATACAGGGGTCCCAGATAGCAGTATACAGGGGTCCCAGATAGCAGTATACAGAGCCCCAGGTAGCAGTATATAGGGTGCCAGGTAGCAGTATACAGGGTGCCAGGTAGGGTATACAGGGGTCCCAGATAGCAGTATTCACACCCCCAGGTAGCAGTATATAGGGTGCCAGGTAGCAGTATATAGGGTGCTGGGTAGCAGTATACAGGGTGCCAGGTAGGGTAAACAGGGTGCCAGGTAGCAGTATACAGGGTTCCAGGTAGGGTATACAGAGCCCCAGGTAGGGTATACAGGGTGCCAGGTAGGGTATACAGGGTGCCAGGTAGCAGTATACAGGGTGCCAGGTAGCATATACAGGGTGCCAGGTAGCAGTATACAGGGTGCCAGGTAGGGTATACAGATAGGGTTGCCACTTCATCCCTTTAAACCCGAACACATATGAATTACGCAGGTTCTGTGGCTGATTAAGGTGGTAATTAAACTCACTTGGTACCTCATCTGCAATAAATTAGCCTCAGAACCTGTGTAATCCATATGTGTTCGGGTTTAAAGGGATGAGGTGGCAACTCTATATACAGAGCCCCAGGTAGCAGTATGCAGGGTGCCAGGTAGGGTATACAGGGTGCCAGGCAGCAGTATACAGGGTACCAGGTAGAGTATACAGGGTGCCAGGTAGGGTATACAGGGTGCCAGGTAGCAGTATAAAGGGTGCCAGGTAAGGTATACAGAGCCCCAGGAAGCAGTATACAGGGTGCCAGGTAGAGTATACAGGGTGCCAGGTAGCAGTATACAGGCTGCCAGGTAGGGTATAAGGGTGCCAGGTAGCAGTATACAGGGTGCCAGGTAGAGTATACAGGGTGCCAGGTAGCAGTATACAGGGTGCCAGGTAGGGTATACAGGGTGCCAGGTAGCAGTATACAGGGTGCCAGGTAGCAGTATACAGGGTGCCAGGTAGGGTATATCGGGTGCCAGGTATAGTATACAGGATGCCAGGTAGCAGTATACAGGGTGCCAGGTAGCAATATACAGGGCGCCAGGTAGGGTATACAGGGTGCCAGGTAGGGTGGTGCCAAATAGCAGTATACAGGGCCCCAGGTAGAGTATACAGTCACCAGCCTCAACAGCCACGCCCCCCCGAGGTTGGGACAAGTCCCGCACTTACCCCATCTAATAGGCAGGCTCAGGCAGGCACTGGCAACCGGCATACGGAATGCAGGCTGAGAGATGCAGAGGCAGCGCTAGCGAGAGCATGCCGGCAGTCTGCACGAAAGTCCCGGGGAGTGCTGTGCCTGCGTGAGTAATCACACAGGCAGCACGTCCACCGTAGTCCCGCCCCCCACCAACAGCAGCCAATGACAGAGAGAGTCATTGGCTCTGATGGCTCAGGAGGCAGCCAATCAGCCTATGTGTGTGTGCTTGTTCAGTGCACACAGATAGACTTTAATAGCTGACCAATCGGCTCACTTCTTGCTGTCAGCTGACAGCAAGGAGCCGTGGAAAAAAAAAAAAAGAAAAGTCAATGTACCCGCGCCACCTTCGCCACCTGCAGGGGGCCGGACTGATTTTTTTTTTTTCTTCTCAGCGGCGGGGAGGCGGTTCCCAAGCTCCTCGTGCACCAGCCGCCACTGATTTCGAGGAACAAAGTCATTCAAAATACTTACAAGTCCAATTTCCGGGATCTGAGGCACTGAAAGATGAAGGGTAGTCTCAAAGAAGAGAAACAGATCCTGCCAAACATTAGACAATATAGGGCAAACCCAAAACACGTCCACACCCCCAAGCCCACAAGGGGAACAAATGACAGCAGACTCAAACCTAATGTGAGGCCATCTGGCCTGAAGTGTAGTGAAGATGATGAATAAAGTTAAATTGAATAAGCCTATCAGCCATACTAATCACATCCTGAAAACAAACCTCAGTGGCCTCTTCCCAGCCCTCCTTAGAAAGCCTAGGCACCAACACAAGCCATTTGCGATGGGAATTCTGAGAGGGGTTGGCTCCAGCCACCTCAAAGCGGCTGTAGAAAGTAGTCATCAACTTAGAAAGCTCTGAATAGGATAGCAACTCCTCCAGTGGAGATTCCATGAGTGCCAGGGTCAGGGTCCCAAAATGCATCTGGATGGCATGGCGGAACAATAAATATTTTTAAAAAAGAACCCACTGTCCACACCATGACGGCCTTTCAAGTCCTCAAAGGAAACAAAAAGGTTATTTGTAAAAACATGAAAGACATGAGTGACACCAAGACGACTCCATTAGGTCAAGTCGGGGTGACCACAGAGCTCAGGGAGGTTTAGATTAAACCACAAAGGGACATGGGGGGACACCCCCAAGGTTGACAATGAGAGTAGTTTTCCCCCTTCTCGCCAAGCCATAAAACACACATCTACAGGGGAGTATCGAGAGCATCAAGAAACTACAGACTTGTGCAATTCAACTTTCAGTGAAAAGGTAGGACCATAGAAGGCAGACAGTAGAGCAGTTTAGGGGCTCAAGCAGGTAGAGTGAAACCAGTCATAAACAAAACCAAGCTAAGACAAGATAAAGTAATTACGAAGATTTGGGCAGGCCGTAACTCTATCAGATTTAGAGGCCTGTAAAGAGGAACTGGCTATACGTGGTTGAGCCCCATTCCAGAGGAAGGAGGACAAATTAGACTCAATAGATTGAAAATATGTTACTCTTTTTAATTTGACGTGTGTTACTTTATACAGTTCTTGTTTACATAGCATAGTTGGACAGACCCTATCGCCATATTCACATTGATTTTCTAATTTTGACAGCATATGTTCTGTTGAAGATATCATATATAATGCATGCAAGTTAGATAAAAAAGACTTGGTTGTGGTACAGAACTCTGGATTGGTTTCTATTCCTATTTTTGTCTTGGAGTCTGCTAATTGCTATTGCATCTGCCTAAGGGTGTCCTGGCCCTAACCCCCTCTCCAGCAGTTCTGTTAAGAGACAATAAATCTCTTTTTCTTGCATCCAAAAAGTGACTGGCGCCCATGTTTCCAACTTGCATTACATCCACCATGCCTAATAACCCACACTTCGAGAAAGGATGTCAGCTCTCCCTGACTCTGAAGGTCACCACTAGGCCTCCGGGGGTCGGGGTCACCGTTACACACTAAAGCCAGAAACAGAGCAGTGTTGCTTACTACAGAGCAACATAATTAATAGTAGCTGCTTTGACCAACTAGTTCAGTGATATGGTAAGCATCTGGACTGCCACTCGAATGATGTCTGAACTGCCTCACAAAACTCAGCAGACAAGATGGATAGGAGAGATGGTGATGTCTTGAAAACAATTAATTGAATACAATAGATACAAATCATTCTATGAATGGCAGCGGTGCCAATGCGAGTGACCCCCCTCCCCCGTATGCAGAAGGGACGCCACTCACAGAGAGTCCCTAAGATCATGGCTCTTTATGTATGTAGCATGGACTACTACAGTGATTTACAGCATCCCCATTAGTCATCTGTATATCAGATATACAGTAGATACTTACATCAAGCCAAGGTGACAAAATTTAAATATGCAAAAATATACCGTAATTCTTGGAGTTCAGCTTTCAGCTCTACTGTGCACATGAAGAGAGGTGACTAAGCAAACATGCACAGCGGTGGCCACTGGCAAATGCAATGATTGGGTCTGGCTCAATTAAAAGGGGAACTGATCCAAAACTCTAGTTGCCAGTTCACTAGCTCTTGCATGCATGTTGCTTTTCTCAGATTGAGATTCTGCCAGCTTCGCATGTACTCAACTCGTTGGGGTTGATTTACTAAAGGCAAATAGAATGTGCTTTTTTGCAAGTGAAGTTGCTCCAGAACTTCCATCATCCAATCATGTGCAAGCAAAAATACTGTGTATATTGGGGTATTCTTTTTAAAGTGAAGAGTTATCTTCATATTCCGAAGGTAATTTTATTATTATTTTTTTTTATATATTCTACTGGACTTGCCACCTGTTCTAGTATCCAGTTTGGTACTATGTGATGACAAGCCCCTGCTGCCATAAGGATATGCCCCCAGGGTGGAATGTCCATGATGGCCATGGCTCACATGAAGTGAGATATATGATGATTAGAGTTGAGCGAACCTCTGGAAGTTCGGGTTCTGCTGGTCCGGCCGAACTTCGGGACAAAGTCCGGGTCCGGGTCCGGACGGAACCCGAACGATCGCACGGACACCGAACCCCATTGAAATCAATGGGGACCCGAACTTTTAGGCACAAAAATGGCTGTAACAAAGTCCTGGAAAGCCCTAGAGGGCTGCAAAAGGAAGGAAATGGGGGTAAGGGTGGGACAAGTGACCTACAAAGAAATGGGGACAGGGAAATAACTTTAAATATTTAAAAAAAAATAAAAACATAAAAAATGCAAAAATGGAGGTGAATGTGGATCATCTTCAAACTGTGTCTGAAAAGTATTAATTAACGGTAGAAGCCATATAACTGTTCTAAAATCATCTTCAAACTAGGGCAAGTGCCCTACAAAAAAATGGGGATAGGGAAAATAA
>BLSH010249666.1:69890-86303 GCA_018402905.1 Glandirana rugosa
AGGGTCCACAACGAATTTCCCTGTCTAAGAACAAGGTTTTGGTAACGGATGAGGATATCCCGGTCGACAACGACATTCACTGTGTCATAAAAAGTTTTTAGTAGAGAAAAATAATGTGTCACTTACAGCAACAGCTGGCCCTATAAGAGTAGGCAATGGTTTTGGAACAAGAATCTGTCCCTTTAAGCAACACCTGGGAACTCTCCCTTTTGAACTGGAGATGATTTTTGAAAAATACTGTGTCACTTACAGCAACAGCTGGCCCTATAGGAGTAGGCAATGGTTTTGGAACAAGAATCTGTCCCTTTAAGCAACACCTGGGAACTCTCCCTTTTGAACTAGGAGATGATTTTTGAAAAATAATGTGTCACTTACAGCAACAGCTGGCCCCATAGGAGTAGGCAATGATTTTTGAACAAGAATCTGTCCCTCTAAGCAGAAGCCTCTACCTAGTGCAGTCAGATCACTCAAAGCAGCAGTATGTGAAATCTCAAATTACTCCCACAATATGATCGTTGTGTACGATCCCACAATCTGATCGTTGTGTACGAACGTACAATCGTTTTGTTAGACAGAGTTTAATCTGCAATCTCCAACTCTAAGCAGCAGTATTTGAAATCTCAAATTCCCCCAACAATCTGATCGTTGAGCACGATCGTGGCGATCGTTGTTTTATGCAGAGTTTGATCTGCAACTCAAAGCAGCGGTATTTGAAATCTCAAATTAGTCCAACAATCTGATCGTTGTGCATGATCCTAGCGATCGTTGTTTTATGCAGAGTTTGATCTGCAACTCAAAGCAGCGGTATGTAAAATCTCTAATTTCTGCTATCTGTTCTCAGAGCAACAGCACAGACAGCAGTAGTAAAGTAATTTATCTCAGGATGCAGGATCAGATCTTAAAATGTCTCAAAATGTCTCTATTCTCTCCCTCACGCTTTCAGCTTCCTTTCCCTACACTAACCCAAGGAGCATGTGACTGCAGCACTACGTGACTCCAGCTTATAAAGAGGCTGGGTCACATGATGCACTGGCCAATCACAGCCATGCCATTAGTAGGCATGGCTGTGATGGCTTCTAAGGGCAAACCAGTGAAACGCTTGTTGATTGGCTGCCCTGCAGCTTCTCAACACGTGGCGTAAAATAGCAGAACCCCGGACCGAACCCGAACGATTTTTGAAATGTCCGGGTCCGGGTCTGTGCCACGGACACCCGAAAGTTCGGTACGGACCCGAACGTTACAGTCCGGATTCGCTCAACACTACTCATAAACTAACATATAAGAAGGTTTATATGAACTATTCCCAAGGCAATATAAAAAAAAACTCTGATCTTGTCTGTTAATTTTCACAGACAAGATATTTTTAGATATGAATACAAATGTATTTATAGTAAAAAGCCCACATCATTAATATGATTCCGAGAGCGCATGCCAAACCCACCAGACATCAGACAAACATGCCTTCCCTTCTTCACAGATTAGATAATCTTTCCACAATTTGCTCTAAAACATAAACATATAACAGGGTTGGTAATCAGCCGCATGATTAGACAAAGAGTACCTGGAATTTGAGGTTTACTAATACAGAAAGTAATTCAAAAAATCAAAACAGGTAGTAAGCACCTCTAGCAAACTGAGGTAGATGTGAAAGTAATACCCAAGCCATGCTGCAAAGCAGGATTTTGGCTCTATACTTGGTGCTGGCATTTCAGGAGGGAAAGTCCAAAACATGAGCTCTCTTATCAGCTTCTCTACTCACACATAAGGTCCATAATACAGATCACCCTCAGGCAAGGCCATTGTCACCTGCTCACATTCCCCTAATCCATACCTCCCAACTTTTTGAGATGGGAATGAGGGACACCTATTAGCAAAAGTATGTAGACATAGGACACACCCCCTGCTACGTCACCTTAAAGGAGAATTCTACAAAAAAAATGATTAGTTAAACACACAAGGGTGTTTTTACCCATACTATCCCTTTATACTGACTTTTGGAATTTCCAAATTCAACAATTAAAAATTTGATGAAAGGTTTAGCACCGACAAACACTTTTTGATAGATAAGTAGTGCATTTTATATACAACTATATAGATCAGACCAAAATGAGGGACAAATGAGGGGGAAAGAGGGACAGAGGGACTTTGATCCAAATCAGGGACAGTCCCTCGAAATCAGGGACAATTGGGAGGTATGCTAATCCAACCTCCATTTTTGTACTATAGGCTGTGCTGTGACCTAAAATGCCCTATACCTATTAATCTTCAAAACAAAGAATAAGGTAAAAAGCTGCAGATAAAAACCTAGTTGAGGACCTAGTTGATAGAGATTGTGATGAGGCTGAAGCATTATGAGTGTAACTGCATATGCAGTATCTAACAAAAGTGAGTATACCCCTCACATTTTTGTATACATTTTATTATATAATTTCATGTGACAACACTGAAGAAATGACACTTTGCTACAATGTAAAGTAGTGAGTGTACAGCTTGTATAACAGTGTACATTTGCTGTCCCTTCAAAATAACTCAACACACAGCCATTAATGTCTAAACCGCTGGCAACAAAAGTGAGTACACACTTAAGTGAAAATGTCCAAATTGGGTCCAAAGTCAATATTTTGTGTGGCCACCATTATTTTCCAGCACTGCCTTAGCCCCCTTGGGCATTGAGTTCACCAGAGCTTCACAGGTTGCCACTGGACTTCCATTCCTCCATGACGACATCACAGAGCTGGTGGATGTTAGAGATCTTGAGCTCCTCCACCTTCCATTTGAGGCATGCCCCACAGATGCTCAATAGGGTTTAGGTCTGGAGACATACTTGGCCAGTCCATCACCTTTACCCTCAGCTACTTTAGCGAGGCAGTGGTCTTCTTGAAGGTGTGTTTGGGGTCGTTATCATGTTGGAATACTGCCCTGTGGCCCAGTCTCCGAAGGGAGGGGATGATGCTCTGCTTCAGTATGTCACAGTACAAGTTGGAATTCATGGTTCCCTCAATGAACTGTAACTCCCCAGTACCGGCAGCACTCATGCAGCCCCAGACCACGAAACTCCCACCACCATGCTTGACTATCGGCAAGACACACTTATTTTTGTACTCCTCACCTGGTTGCCGCCACACACACTTGACACCATCTGAACCAAGTAAGTTTATCATGGTCTCAGCAGACCGAAGGACATGGTTCCAGTAATCCATGTCCTTAGTCTGCTTGTGTTCAGCAAACTGTTTGAGGACTTTCTTGTGCATCATCTTTAGAAGAGGCTTCCTTCTGGGACGATAGCCATGCAGACCAATTTGATGCAGTGTGTGCTGTATGGTCTGAGCACTGACAGGCTGAGCCCCCACCCTTTTAATCTCTGCAGAAATGCTGGCAGCATTCATACGTCTATTTCCCAAAGACAACCCCTGGATATGATGCTGAGCACGTGCACTCAACATCTTTGGTCGACCACTGCAAGGCCTGCTCTGAGTGGAACCTCTCCTGTTAAACCGCTATATGGTCTTGGCCAACGAGCTGCAGCTCGGTCTCAGGGTCTTGGCAATCTTCTTATAGTCTAGGCCATCTTTATGTAGAGCAACAATTCTTTTTTTCAGCTCCTCAGAGAGTTCTTTGCCATGAAGTGCCATGTTGAATTTCCAGTGACCAGTATGGGAGAGTGAGAGCGATAACACCAAATTTAACACACCTGCTCCCCACTTACACCTGAGACCTTGTAACACTAACAAGTCACACGACACCGGGGAGGGAAAATGGCTAATTGGCCCCAATTTGGGACATTTTCACTTAGGGGACTTTTTGTTGCCAGCGGTTTAGACATTAATGGCTGTGTGCTCAGTTATTTTGAGGGGACAGCAAATTTACACTGTTATACAAGCTGTACACTCACTACTTTACATTGTAGCAAAGTGTAATTTCTTCAGTGTTGTCACATGAAAAGATATAATTAAAAATTTACAAAAATGTGAGGGGTGTACTCACTTTTGTGAGATACTGTAGATGGGTGTAGTTTAAAGTGAATCATGGGGGTTGGTTATAGGCCACCCAGTGTTAATGAGGAGGTGGGGATTCAGCTCCTTGCACAAATGGAAAGGGCTGCAAGGGCTGGGATCGTGGTGATAACGGGGGATTTTAACTACCCTGATATTGACTGGAGTAATGGCACTGCTGGAATAGTTAATGGGCAAAAATGTATGAACCTACTACAGGACAATTTTATGGTCCAGTTTATTGAGGCCCCGACTAGGAATGATGCTCTGTTGGACCTGTAAAATCTCAAACCATGCAGACCTTATTACTAATGTTCATATAAAAGAACATCTGGGTAACAGTGATCATAACATCATTTCAATTAATGTTAGCTGTACACAACAAACACATACTGGAAATAGAAAAACACTTCACTTTAAGAGAGCAAATTTTCCAAGGATGAGGGCTGTTCTCCAAGACTTAGACTGGGAGGAAATATTGGCATTGATGAACACCGAACAGAAATGGGAATCTTCAGTCTTCAAAAAGACTGTATGTGAACACACTGCAAAGTATATTCCCATGGGCAATACATTTAAAAGACTAAAAATAAAACATGTGGCTCACGCCCAAAGTTGAAAAAGCAATGAATAATAAGAAAAGAGCTTTTGTAAAAATATAAAAATGAAGGAACACTATCATCCTTTAATTGTTACAAAGAATATATTAGAATATGTAAAAAGGAAATAAAGGACGCAAAAATTCGAAACAAATGACAGATTGCAAAAGATAGTAGGACAAACCTCAAAAAATGATTCAAATATATGAATAGTAGAAAGGACAGGTCTGAGCATGTAGGCCCTTTACAAAATAATCTGGAGTGGGTGACTGGGGACAAAGAGAAGGCAAATTTATTAAATACCTTCTTAATCTGTTTATACAAAGGAGCATGGGGGAGCTCATGTCCATAAAAGGGATGATATTGACACAGCCCCAAATAATCCGCTATGGTTAAAAATTTGTATGGTCCAGAAATAGTTAGACAGAATAAAGGTGAATAAAGCACCAGGACCAGATGGCATACACCCACGGATCCTAAAAGAACTGAGCTCTGTCATTTCAAAGCCATTGTTTTTTTAATTTTAGGGATTCTTTAATGACTGGAATATTGCCAATGTGGTGCCCATATATAAAAAGGGTCAAAGTCTTTACCAAGTAACTATAGACCTGTTAGTTTAACCTCTATAGTCAGGAAGATACTGGAGAGTTTAATAAAAAGACCACATAGATGTGTTCTTACTGGAATAAAATATAAGTAACAGAGAGCATTGATTCATGAAAGACAGAAGTTGTCAAACAAACTTGATTTCTTTTTATGAGGAGGTAAGTAAAACCTTGGACAGAGGGGTGGCTGTGGACGTGGTATACTTGGATTTTGCCAAAGCATTTGACACAGTTCCCCACACATGGCTAATGTGTAAGGTAAAGTCTATAGGGTTGGAAAGATCAGTTTGTAAATGGATAGAAAACTGGCTAAAGGACAGAATTCAAAGAGTAGTGGTTAATGATTCTTACTCTGACTGGGCTAAGGTTATCAGTGATGTACCCCAAGGTTCAGTGTTGTGACCCTTATGTTTTAATATCTTTAGTAATGATATAGGCTCTGGGATTAAAAGTACAATTTCAGTCTTTGCAGATGACACCAAGCTATGCAGTGTAATAACGTCCTTACAGGATGTCTCCAACTTACAAGCCAACCTCAATGCACTGTTTAATTGGGCAACAGTGTGGCAAATGAGGTTTAATGTTGATAAATGTAAAGTTATGCACTTGGGGTCTAAGAATATGTATGCATCATACATACTAGGAGGAGAACAACTGAGTGAATCCATAGTGGAGAAGGATCTGGGTGTTCTGGTAGATCGTAAGAGTAATAATAGCATGCAATGCCAGGCTGTGGTTTCCAAAGCAAACAAAATCCTTTCTTGTATTAAGAGAGGCATGGCCTTCAAAGAGAGAGATATCATTTTGCCCCTGTACCCAAATCATTAGTAAGACCTCATCTGGAATATGCAGTTCGTTTTGGGCTCCAGTTGATAAAAAGGATATCAGGGAACTGGAGAAAGTGCAGAAAAGAGCAACCAAACTGATAAGAGGAATGGAGGAGCTCAGCTATGAGGAAAGATTAGCTGAACTGAATTGATTCTCTCTTGAGAAGAGGAGATTGATACAATCAACATGTACAAATACATAAGTGGTCTGTATAGTTAACTTGGTGGTTATTCACTTTAAGGTCATCACAGAGGACAAGGGGGCACTCTTTACGTCTGGAGGAAAAGAGATTTTATCTCCAAATACAGAAAGGATTCTTCACAGTAAGAACTGTGAAAATGTGGAATAGACTCCCTCAAGGGCTGGTCCTGGCCAGCTCAGTAGATTGTTTTAAGAAAGGCCTGTATTTTTCCCTAGATACATATAATATAACAGATACTAATATTTATAGGTAAAGTTGATCCAGGGAATATCCGATTGCCTCTTGGGGATCAAAAAGGAATTTGTTCCCCTGCAGGAACAAATTGGATCATGCTTCATTGGATTTTTTTTTGCCTTCCTCTGGATCAATTGCGGGTACAAGATTGTATACATAGCATTGTGTATGTGTGTATATGGAATGTATGTGTGTGTGTGTGTGCGTGTGTGTGTGTGTGTCTTTTTTCAGCCAGACTAACTATGAAAAATCTATTTTTTTCTCAACTTCCAATTGATGGCAAGAACAATTCTGAGTTATGGCAATAATACAGTACAACTGTACATAGAATATTCACAGACTAGGGGGGGGGGGCATGGCCGGCAGCAGAGGTGAATGGCCGCACTGTAGACGAGCTCCGAGCCTCTAAGTCTCCCTGTAGCGGCTAGAAGTGATCAAAAGCAGCCCTGAGACCCCAGACCAACACGCGAGGACAGCGGGCATACCTGAGTAGCGATGGTGAAGAGGACCCCGCAAAATAGAATTCAAGAGCCTGGCTGGGACCCTGCAGAACCAAGATGGCGCCATTCCGTCCACACACACAGGAGCTGGCTCACATGCACATCCACACAGAGGGGGAGAAGGCAGTTACACAGATCTGCTCCTAAGCCCTAGTGACCTCAGCACAGCTGAATTAAACAGCCCTTTGAAGCAGAGAAGAAGACTGTCATCAGAAGAGCTAACATAAAGCCCTATGCTGACAAGCTCAATGCATTCCTCACAACAGGGCAGCCTATAATTGACAGAGACATGAAGGAAATGCTGCTGTCACTGAGAGGGGCCATTCAACAGGACATGCACACCTTTATGAATAATGCCAAAGTGGAAATAGGAACATTAGAAGAAAGAGTGGATTACACAGAAAACAAAATGGGGGAATTTAGAAAAGCTCATAATGAGTTAGTTGACGCCCACTTTGAGCTTGAAGAAGAGCTTAAAAACCGCAGATTGAAAGTCTCGGACCTAGAGGATAGGTCCAGACGTAATAATATTACATTTAGAGGAATTCCTGAAAATATTAAAAACTCTGAACTGAACCAATTCCTTAAAAAAATGCTGTCGGATCTAATCCCAACAATTTATCATCAGAAACTGGTGATTGATAGAGCCCACAGACTGCCTAAGCCCTTGCACATTCCAGAAAAGTTGCAGAGAGATGTTATAGCAAGGTTTCATTTTTACCATCTGAAGGATCTCCTAATGCAATACACTTGCCACAACTCGCCACTCCCAGATCCGTATGCAGGAATTCTCCTCTATTCAGATCTCTCCCAAGCTACAATCCTGGCAAGGAAATATCTGAATTCGCTAACAAAGATCCTATTAATATTGGTGTAATGGAATAACACAACCCACTCAATATACACACTGGATGATGGACTGCAGCTGTTGGAAAAATGGGGTCTGCTACCCATAGAGGAAGATCCTCCGCTGAGGAACTCACAGTCAGATAAGATCTCACAACAATGGCAACAAAAATATAGCACCCCAATCTCGGTTAAGTAAAATACCCAACATCCTCCCCCACAAGATCCTTTAAAGAGTATAACCTCAGGTTTACTCTCATGTTCAGGGATCTCATTGCTTTAAACAACAATGAATATTCTTTCCCCAAGTTCAAAGTGCAAAATGCAGCACATTCTAGTTGTATTACAACTTGTTATTTCTTTTTATTACTGGTTTTTCCTTGGTTCTCTTAAAGTTTATAGTAATCTGCTCTCATCCTCATTACCCACCTCTGAAGTAACCCCGATAATAATAATTTCAGCTAGAACCTTCAATAGTCTTGGAAGTGAAAACAGAGATACAAGGTCTCCCTCAAGTACATGGAAGCTACCACCAACCAATTTAACTTTAGATCATGCCACAACTTAAACTTCTCTCTCTCAACGTGGCCCAAATAAAAAGAAAGGTGTCATCATAGCTATCAAGGACTCAAAATAGATATACAAGGACGCTATATCATCCTGGTTGCTGCAGTTCATAACGTGACCTACACGATAGCAAACATTTATGCTCCAAACAAGCAACCCCAGAGATTCATCAAAAGAAGAATAAAGAAAGTAAGAAAGGTACAAAAAGGCAATTTAATCATCTGCGGAGACTTCAACTCCCCAATGGATCCCATCTTGGACACCACAAAAAACTCCAAAACAGCTAGAACAGGGCTTGGTAATCTCTTTCTACAGGAGGACTTGTTGGACCCATGGAGATGTCTCCACTCAAACGAAAGAAACGTCACCTTTTTTTCTAACAGACACAAAACATATTCAAGGATTGACTACTTCGCTGTGGACAGGTTTCTCCTATTCTTCTATTCTTTTCTAACCTACTGCCCATGTGAACAGGAGGCAGGTTGCTGCGGTGCACTACTGTTCTCCTTTACTCAAGAATGAGCCACTCCTGCACATGCAGATCACAGACTCAGGTCAAGTCCATATAATAGAATATCTACGCTCATGAGGAAGGGCCTGCAAATGGGAGAAAAATATGCATGCCCTCACTTACATGTTGTTTACAGGAGGCAGACTTCCCATGTTTCTCTTTCTCTCTCCATAGCCTGTTAAAGTGATTGTAAACCAATCCATTCAGCTTAAAATAGAAATGAAAGGTAAAACATTTGTGTATAGATATATATAAAAAACAACATTATAAATACCTTTTCCCCCCTCTTTTTTGTAAGTGATCACATCACCTCTGTTCTCAGCTGTATAAGAGGTGGGGGAGGAGAAACAGTAGCACACTGAGCTTCCCAGTGAATGGCTTGTAGGGGGGAGCATGTCAGGGCAAGTATGATCATTGGAGAAGAGCAGGCTGAGTTCCCAGCATAGATAGAAAACTGACCACAGTGTGTTCTCCTGCTTAGTGTGGTCAGTTTTAAATAAGAGAGCAGAGTGACTGGCAAGAACACCAGGGATTTCCCACAACGGAAGCAATACAAACAGAACAGGATACTTTTTGATACAATTACTGTACATGGTACAGCAGGCACATATCGGGAATATGAAATGTTTGTGTAACAAACACTTTAATATAGCCTCAGCACAAGGGAAGGAGAAGTCCAATCCAACATATGAAAAACTACTCAATGGACCCATCTTACAAGTCTTACAAGGTCCAGGATGGCAAAGACATGATACACTATACAGTAATACAAAATAAATGATAAAAGCTGCACAGATATGTACTTTTCACAACAATATCTATGTGACTCAACCAGGGTGTGTATAGCATAGTCTCTACAAGAATCTGTAAGAACAGAGTCTAGCTGACAATAGCTACTATCTTAAAACAGTTCAGAATACAAAAAGTTACTTGCCCTTATCCTCATAAATTGGGATGAGCTGCCATATTTTGCTTATTCAGAGATTCAGCAAACAGTGGTGTTTGGCCCAGTTGAATCTCCAGCAGCAACGGTAAGTGATACATTTACAAACAGAATTACTACTGCTGCTAAATGTGACAGCTTCCCCTCTGGATAGTTGTTAGAAAGCCAGCAGCTGCTGGCATCTTAACAAACATGATTCATCCCCACCCGCCCCATTCAGCTGCTTAAAGGAAATTGGTTCATGTTCCCCAGAGCAATGTCTAGCACCCCATGTCATGTTTGACAATGTCTTGTGTATAAGCCTAGAAATGGCTATTACAGTTTTTTAAAATTGGGCTTTTATTGACTTCATTAGGGTTCAGATTCGGCACCTGACTTTCAGTAATGTTTACCGAACCCACCTCAAATCAAACCCAAGTACATTTAGCTCATCCCTATTCATATACCTTATCCCTTTCAGTGAAGTCCAGGGTAGCTCTGGTAACACAGGTGAACATTTGGGGGATCCAAGGCCCATGAACAAAGAGCCACCTCACTGACAATTGGTACTTTGGAAGAGGCTCCCCAGAGTTCTTGAGAGGTTGCGAGCTATTTGGCTCTTGGCCAGTTGCCAGCATGCTGGTTCCAAAAGTGGGGGGTGCTCAGCTGGGTGCAGGTTACTTGCTCAGCTACCTCTGCCTAATAAGGTATGGTCTCTCTGAGCTGCTGAGGGAGAGAATGAAGAAATTTAAGGCGTTAAGGGGCCTGTATCTGAACATGGTCAGTAAACAGGCACTCTGATACAAACATACATGTATGCATAAATCAAAAACAAATTAATCTCTCTGATTCTTTAGGACTGAGATTGTTTTGTGAACAGTAGCTCTGGTAAGGAATTGTTAAATAATGTTCTTTTCTGTTTCAGACAGCTGCAAAGTAGTTGACCACTGTTTAGGGGTGTTTTTCCCATTTCCCCCAAGCCTGTCTATATATTTTCTGGGTGACGTTTTAAGATATAGCAAATCCAAAGGAAGGCTGATGGTGCCAGTTTTCGCATGTGCTGGACTGTGTGAGAGAAGTAAACACATTTAATTAGATGATGCTATAAAGTAGGCCATACACGGTTTGAATTACTGCTGAACCGGCCGAGATTTGAATCGTGTATGGGCAGGCTGAATGTACCAAGCTGATTGATCAATTAGCTTGGGTACAACCAGCATGCCGGGTCTTACCTGCAATTATCGCTAGCAGCCACTAGCAATAATCACTGTCTTCTCCTGGCGGGGATGGCTTCCCCCACCTTGGTTGGGAGAAGACAATGGCCCACCAGCAGGGACTCCCACATTGATGGGGGAATCGAGCAAATTTAATTCCTGCAACCCGTGGTTGCAGGAAAGAAAATTGCTCTGTGTATGGCAAGCCTTAGTTACAGAGGTGTCCAGGTTTGCAAAAATGAAAATGATGGCATGCTTATAGCCTCCAGAGGAAGATTATTCTTGTGTAACACAATAATGAAAGTATGGTACAACTACAGAACAGTCAGCCAGGAATAAAGCAACTTGGACCGTTTACAGCTCTATACAAGGCATTGTTTAAATATTGACTTGACTGTTTTCCGGGTGTTGCGTTCCCACCCCTGTGCCTACGCTTTATGAATATAATGTCATTTCTCTAACCTTTTTGTATGCTATTTTGATAAAATGCACACATTTATTATCTGATGACCTATTATTTATAATCCTACCCATGTAGTATGAATTAATTCATTTAACACCAAGGTAGGAAATGATTAATTTAATGGGACTATATTTGACTATTTTTAATTAATTTGCTTACCACTGTTTACATAGTCAATTACATATTTCTGTTTTGTAAATACTGAATAAAAGAACAGATTTATAGGGAGAGTATTTACTACCTGCTATTTAATTTCCATCCATTTCCTGCAAAAGCGATGACGTTTGGGCTAAAGGTAATTCATGAGCATCTCCAAGAGAACTGGAATTCCCCTGTTAGATAGGGTCCTGCTATTTGGTAAGGGTTCCCCTTGGTCTTTTAAAAATATAAGTTTGGTGACCAATCTAGTCTTGCTTATTTTAATTGGCTGACTAGAGTCAGACCAATGAAACACAGTGCTTTTAGGAAATACAGTACTTGAATACACCTACCGATAATGGTACAAAAGAAATAAGAAATATAGAAAATAGCTGGCACAGAGAACTTATTTAATATGTAGTTTATTCCAAGAATCAGTAATAGGGCTTGATGTTTCAATTCCTATGGTACGTTTTCACACCTAAAGTTGGGACTGATGTGACAAAAAGAATGGAGGTTAGGTGCTGTATGTCATGGTAATAAGGTGGGCACCCTTTTAACCACTTCAATATCAGGCACTTATCCCCCCCCCCCCTTCCCGTCCAGACCAATTTTCAGCTTTCAGCACTGTCTCATTTCGCAGAACAATTGCGTGGGCATGCGACGTTGTACCCAAACAAAGTTTTTATCATTTTCCCCCCCACAAATAGAGCTTTCTTTTGGTGGTATTTGATCATCTCTGTGTTTTTTATTTTTTTGCGCTACAAATAAAAAAATGACTGGAAATTTTGTTAAAAAAATATTTTCTTTGTTTCTGTTACAATTTTATGAAAATGTTGTAAACAAGTACGTTTTCTCCATCACTGATGGGCACTGATGAGGCTACACTGACGGGCACTGATGAGGCAGTATTGATAGATGGCACTGTTAGGCAGCACTGCTAAGGAGGCACTGGTGGGCATCACAGATGGGCACTGAGTGCCATCCCGATTGCCAGTTGTTTGCCTGGAGGTCCTGGGTGGGCTTTCCTGGTTGTCCTGGGTAGGCACTCCTGGTGGTCCCTGGGTAGGCTCCCTGGTGGTCCCTGGGTGGGCTCCCTGGAGGTCCTGGGTGGGCTCCCTGGTGGTTCTGGGTGGCGATCCTCGAGGAGGGGCTGCACTGATAAACAATCAGTGCAGACCCCCCTGTCAGGAGAGCTGCCGATTAGCTCTCATCTACTCGCGTCTGCAGATGTGAGTAGAGGAAAAGCGATATATGGCTCTTCCTATTCACACTGTGATCAGCTGTGATTCATCACAGCTGATCATGTGGTAAAGAACTTTGAACAGAAGCTCTTTACAATGATTGGAGATGCGGTGTGTCAGAATGACACACCACACCACCGATCGCCGCGATGGACGCGCTGTCATATGATGCCCAGTCAGGATAACTGAATTCCCGGCTGTCATTTTGCATATGGCAGTAGGGAAGTTGTTACAGTTTCACTAATAAGCTCAATACCAGGGAGGGTTCCAGTTTTCCTGGGGGGCTGTTGCTCCTGGGAGATATCCAGGGAGACAAGAGACTGCAGTATGGGCCTCAGCAGCTGCTGGGCTGAGGGCTTGGAGAGGACTGCTAGAGGATTACATTTGCTGCAGGGCACTGCACTGAAGAGAAGGATCTTGTTATCTCCTTCACCAAGGATCTACCTGCACATGCCGGGTGGCAGACAACTCCTGGGACATTGCGAGTAAAGACCCTCCTGGGGACTATTAGCAACGTAAGTGTTAGAAGGGGACTAACTGCCAGAGGTTGCTATATGGACTGCTTCTGTTGGTCCTAGATATACTGGCCATTCCCTGCTACCTACTGCTGATTTGGAAGATTATAGATAGATTTGTCCTCCTATTGTTGTTACTGATTGTTTGGAGTATCCTGTGACCCTAAACCCCTCTCCTGTTAAAGTTCTTGAGCAATAAATTCTTAAAAGACATCCCCTAGACTGAACCTGAATTATTGATGTGCGTGGGACTGTATTTATGTGACTGGCTGCCTCTGTACTACTGTGGGAGAACCTGTCTCTTCTCAGTGGCCCCTTTGGGGTGAGCACTACGTAGTTATAAAGCAGTCTGCCCTTGTATGTTACTGTATGCTGCTATATTGTGTCACAAGCCACAAAGTTCCAGTCTGGCAGTCAATTGAAGGTCACAGTAATGGACCCTAAGCAGGCAATAATACTGATATATCACTATCCAGTAATCCATATGAAAGTAAAAAATAATGAAAGTCAATACTTAACTTTCCTACAGAGCATTAAAAAGTCCCGAAACTCAACCAGTTTCGCTGTTCTGCGCCAGATCCTTCAGGAGGATGCTTACTTCTATATACAGAATTGCTTTAAATATAAACATTTAACTACTGTTGCTGAAATGCATGTTTTTCTAAAGATATTATTTGCAATTTGCATCTTTTTAGTTGAATTCTTAAATTTTTTAAAAAAATCAAATAAATGTATATTGCGCATAGAAAGAAAGTTTATTTTATTCTGGTTGGCTCTCATAAAAATAAAATTTGACAATTAAGCAATGTACACCCCCAAACCGCTGCTGAATAAGCAGAGAGATAAAGCTTACAATAGGTTAGACTTAACGTATCTGCGGGTACTGGTTCTCATCTATGTCAGCTTAAGCAAGACACTCTTGTTAATGATCTAGTGCAGATTACTGATAGAGAGTGAAACAACCCATTATTAGTGTCTGCTTCCCATGACTAATGCAATGTTTAGCACAATATACATCTCTATTTGGAGTTGGCGATAACTTGTTCTTGTATGTTAATATAACAATGGGAACATAACTCCAAAAATAACTTTGCTTAGCTAAAATTTCCCTTCTTTCCCGTACAAAACATAAGTCCCTTTCATTTTTAAATTCCATAGTGTTGGGTGTATCTAACCTTTACATGAACCCTAACTGGAAGCAATGGCAAGAAACAGGGTAGCTTGTATTAGGAGCGTTCTGGCAATTTTCCTTTCGGTGTGAAAAGTCAGAGAAAAATGGGATTCTTATTTCTATGTTAGAAGTGAAACTGACAATGAGTAATAATGACATTCATTGTCTTGTACAGTGATTTCCAGCTGTAGTAAGTGGCCTGTATCTCCTCAGTAGGTAGCACACTGCATGATCACCTTGTGTTAGAATATTGTATGTCTGTATTACTAGAATTACTGTATCACTGTGTTGTCAGCCCTGCCTGGGTTCTCTTATGCTGAAGCACTCCACCCATCCCTCACCTCTTACTTTCTCTCTCCACATGCATACATTGATTTTTTTCTCAGTTTGCTTCTTGGACTCACAAGAGCCTGTCCAGACACTGGGTAGAGGGAAAGGGCTCCTGGGAGATGTTTTTCTGGGGAATGTGGGGTTATGACTACATCAATAGGAAATGAACATACAGCAGCTGCCTCTGCTATGGACTGGAAGCTGAGGGACAAATTTCGGTTTCAGACAAGTTCTTCCATAGACATCTAGTACAGATAAAGCAGTGTTTTATTTGGTGGTACATGTGGCAATGTTTAATAAAGAGTTACAAGGTTCAGTTGTGGTGCAAAACGGAATACAGTTTTGAAAATAATACTCTAATGGCAGCTCACTGGTTGACTCTTCCCCTGGGCCTGCTTATGTCCTAGAACGGTGACTGAGTGGTAAATAAGTAAACAAGAAAATAAACAAATATCCAATCATGAAAATGTAGCATTTAAACACATACAGATATAGCCAATGGCTTTGTTTTCTATCTAGGCATTGCTTAAATACATCAGGCAGGGGCATAGATAGAGATAGGGTCCACACCTCCCAGAGTTTCCAGGGCGCATGTGCACCAGCCAGCTTTCACATTTTACAGTCTGGCCAAGATAAAGACTTCGTGGGTGAAGGACTTGGAAGGGTAGGGGCTAGATTAGGTGCGGTTTGTCATCACATCTTCCATGTTTCCCTCCTCATTGGGTGCCAAACAAGGGTGACATGGGAGGCCTGGTGTGTTCTTCTGAGTTACGCTAAGCACTTTGAATAGGGTCACTGCCTTACACAGGGGTTACCTTTATTGAAACAACCTACTGATCTTTAATAAACTCTTTCAATATTAGTGTACATCACCACAGTCACTTGTGCAAGTATGAGGGACACACAGAGCCCTTGTCCTGTCCAGCCTATCACCGCTACCTCATTCCCAGTAATGGTATGGGGTCCCATAGTGCATCTACTGTAGCTTGGATTCCATGCGTGCACTTCACTTATCTATTTCTCTTACACTGCCTTTATACTGTATCAATTCTTGTACCATTATCTTCATACCCCAATGTGTTTAGTGACCTAAGCTGTGGACTATAAGTGCCAGATACTTGCATTACACCCCTTGAGTAACTTTGGACTAGACAAAGGCAAAGTTTCAAATGCTTTGCTTGAATAAAATGATAACAAATACAGACAACAGTCCAGAGGCGGCTCCTCCATAGATGGCACTAGTGCTCCCCTCAGCCCCCTGATCCTTCTAAAAAAATATATATATATAGTGCACCGGTATATGGCTGCCCAGCTTTTTTTGGGAGATTTACTGTCAGCTGACAGTAATTCCCAAAGCCCATTGTTTAGCCATTAAAGTGTATAGATGTGTGGCAGCCAGTGACTAAGGCCAGAGCCAATCAGTGTATAGATGTGTGCCTGGCTGGCACACATCTATACACTGATTGGCTCTGGCATTAGTCACTGTCCTCCAGAGAGTGACTGATTGATCAGGAGCGGGGCGGGGGGGGGGG
>BLSH010249666.1:108858-119880 GCA_018402905.1 Glandirana rugosa
TATATATATATATATATATATATGTGTCATAGAGGGTTTTAACTCATGTGAGGAGTGTAGAAACATTTATAAAATAATATAGAAAAGTACACTGTTGTGACTTCTTTACTGTGAAACGATGTTACATTTCATCACTCACATGTCGGGGAGTTTTACTGAGTTGTGTGTGGGTAATTACAGATTTGGCGACCGTTGTTTTCACTCATGTGGGGATTCATTTTTACAGGTTTAACCCGGGTTAATCGGTAAAAGGGAGTGGCCACAGCACACTGAGTAATCACAATGTTCCAATGTACTCACTTTTGTTGCCAGCGGTTTAGACATTAATGGGTGTGTGTTGAGTCATTTTGAGGGGCTGTACACTCACTACTTTACATTGTAGCAAAGTGTCATTTCTTCAGTGTTGTCACATGAAAAGATATAATAAAATATTTACAAAGATGTGAGGAGTGTACTCAATTTTGGGAGATACTGTGTATATATATATATATATATATATATAAATTTATTATGGGTAGCACATAAACAACTTGCGTTTATGTCACTGAGTTTTCATGCCCCTACAATATCTTGATAAACTGATCAGAAAAATAATTGGTACTTTTACAGAAGCCAGTCATCGTTCGGTATTACAAACCAGCTGCTTATTCCCCAGCCAACGTGTGGTGCACTGTAAATTATATCTGAAATGAATTGAGTTATATAATAATATTAACTTTAAGACCTGGGTAAAGTAAGGACACATGAGTTTCTGCAGGTTGCTTCCATTTACATGGCTGAGACTGACATACTACAATAGTTGGTGGAAATCGTGGAAAAATATATGTCCAATACTTGCACTCAAGGTTACAGCAACGTGAACAGAGTGACAGTGTCTGTAGAGAGGGGCAGAATGCGGTCTGGCCATTTCATGCCCAATTGGGAAGATGTCCTGAAGAGATGCAACCCTACACATTCCCTCCTTGTGAGGCACCTTTTCCTACTGCTAATACTGTTCCTAACAGATGGGGTACCTTTCCCTGCACTACCCACTCACATGAAGCACGCCCAATGCCAGGAGCCAGGGCCTTAAATAAGCACTGCTTGATTCAAGATGGCTGTCAGAGTCACATGTGGCAACAGCATCCAACTGGATCGCTCCCCAGTGACCCAGGAAACCATAGAGGAACAAGGTTCCTCCTGACTTCCTCTCCAGCTGCAGAGCCGCTGTGGTTGTGCACCACCTGCAGGGGTAGGAAACAAACTGCACCTGCCTACTTTCATATAGGCAAAGTTTAAGTTTTCTTTTTTATCAAACACTGCCATATCCTTCGGGGAACCCATAAGCCATATACAGGGTTTCCGGGCTTTGTGCGCAAACAAATGTTTTTCCACCACAATGGACAGCACCAGAAGGGAGTTAGGTATTGCAGCAAAAGATGATTTTCTTTTTTTTTAAGCACTGTTGTTCTAGTTATTATTTATTTTAGTTTAAAGTGGAGTTGAGCTTAAAGGCACCAGGACAGATAGAGGCATGACCATTTGGCTTACTCTTTGATATTCAAACTTGATCTTACATAGTTACATAGTTAGTCAGGTTGAAAAAAGACACAAGTCCATCTAGTTCAACCAATAAAAGAGAAAAAAAAAAAATATAATCCCATATACACAATCCTATACCCACAGTTGATCCAGAGGAAGGCAAAAAACCCCAGAAAAGCGTGATCCAATTTGCTACAACAGGGGAAAAAATTCCTTTCTTTCTCGTACATCACAGGACACAGAGCAGTCATATACATTATTACCTGGGTTATACGCCACTTTTAGGTGAATGGACACTGGTAGAATAACCAAAACTATATATAACTCTATATAACCCCTCCCATACAGGAAGTACTCCAGTTTTTTCGCCAGTGTCTAAAAAGGTGGATGATCACTTTTGAGCTCTCTGTGAGCTTCCATGCTGTAATCCCGAACAGGTTCTTAAGAATCAAGGGACAGCTTTTCCAGATCGGATCCATTTCAAAAAGCTACTATGCTAAGATAAATGGTATCCAACCCTTGTAAAGAAGATTAAAGGATCAACAATGAGGTTTTGCCTGTAATGCAACCTACGGGTGCTGGACCCTGTGTAGTGGAAATCCTGGGAACTTCAGAACTTAGGCATTTCTTGTAGGGTGCTGTACAGGTCCAAGGGAATGGACCCTCATATTAAAAGGGTACCCAGTCCTTGAAGGTCCGTGGTGACAGAACCCTCCACAATGGGTGAAGGCTGGACCTCTGGCTTAGGCTATTGCCCTGAGGTGGGAGCCGTAAGTGGCCCTATGAAAAATCAGGGTCCAATTGTTATTTATATTCCCCTGCAACAGATATATATCTAGGCTGACATGTTTTGAAAAAAAAAAAAAAATTCCTTGCTATTCTTGGTTTGCCCACTAGAGGGCATAAGAATGCTGCTCTGTGTGTTCCCAGCCGCGGAAGTGCACACGTGCGCATGCGCGAGGTGCTGACGGCTGTGGAGGGCTATTTAACCACATCAGTACTGGGCACGAAAACCCTCTTCCTGTCCAGGCCATTTTTCAGCTTTCAGCGCTATCACACTTTGAACGATAATTACTCAGTCATGCAACGCTGTACCCATATGAAATTTGTGTCCTTTTTTCCACACAAATAGAGCTTTCTTTTGGTGGTATTTAATCACTATTAGGTTATTTATTTTTGTACTATAAATAAAAATAACCCAAATAAGTGTATATTATTTGGTCCTTGTGTAAGTTATAGAGTCTACAAGCTTTGGTGCCAATCATTGAAAATTGATCACACCTGAAATACTGACGGCCTATCTCATTTCTTGAGACCCTAACAAGCCAGGAAAGTACAAATACCCCCCAAATGACCCCTTTTTGGAAAGTAGACAGTCCAAGATATTTCGTAAGAGGCATGGGGAATTTTTTGAAGTTGTAATTTTTTTCCCACAATTCTTTGCAAAATGAAAATTATTTTTTTCACAAAATTGTCATATTAACAGGTTTTTTCTCACTCCCACCATATGCATGCCACAAATTACACCCCAAAACACATTCTGCTACTCCTCCTGAGTATGGCAAAATCACATGTCTGAGACTTTTTCACAGCCTGGCCACATACAGAGGCCCAACATGCAGGGAGCGACGTCAGGTATTCTAGGGACATAGATTACACATCTAATGTCATAGGTGTGCGCAGCCTATTGCATTAGGGTGTGCACCAGAAAGCGCAAACAAACATGAGTGTGTGTGTGTGTGTGTGTATATATGTCAGAAGGGCAAAGGACAGTATCAATAGGGCAGAGATAGGTGTCAGTAGTTTATTTTTATTTTAGTTTATTTGTTTTTTACAATTTTTGTTTTTTTATTATTTTTTACAATATTATTTTTTTACAATTTTTTTAAGGAACCCTGCTGGGGGACATATGACAGGTCTAAACAAACCCCTGATGTCTCACTTTTGAGACAGAGAAAGAGACTGAGGACAGAGTTTCCCCCTGTTCCTTTCTCTGCAGCCAGGCAGCAGGCAGCAGTGGGAATCTGCACAGTACAGGGTGATTAGGGTGTGCCCGGGCACTCCTGCCACCCTATGTGCGCACGCCTATGTCTAATGTCATGACGAGCTATCACATTTTTGAAGGCCTTAGAGCACCAGGACCATGGAATTGCCCACAAAATGACCCCATTTTAGAAAGCAAACACCCCAGTGTATAATCTATGAGGCATAATGAGTCTTTTGAACATTTTTTTTCCAGTAGTTTTTGGAAAATGTGGGAAAAAAATTAAAACGCATTTTTTTTTCCACAAAGTTGTCCATTTATATGATATTTCCAACACATAGCATGTACAAAAATGACACCCCAAAATACATTCTGCTACTCCTCCTGATTATGGCGATACCACATGTGTGAGACTTTTACAGGTAATGTTTACTGATAGGTGATGACGGTCTCTGACAGGTGATTGCCGATGGTCACTGATGGGTGACGGGTGTCTGGCGGTGGTCACTGATGGGTGATGGGTGTCTGGTGTTGGTCACTGATGGGTGACGGGTGACTGGTGGTGGTCACTGATGGGTGACTGGTGGTGGTCACTGATGGGTGCTGGTTGCCTGGCGGTGGTCACTGATGGGTGCCGTGTGTCTGGCGGTGGTCACCGATGGGTGACGGGTGTCTAGCGGTGGTCACTGATGGGTGATGGGTGTCTGGCGGTGGTCACTGATGGGTGACGGGTGTCTGGCGGTGGTCACTGATGGATGAGGGGTGACTGGCGATGGTCACTGATGGGTGATGGCAGTGGTCACTGATGGGTGACTGGCGGTGGTCACTGATGGGTGACTGGCAGGGGTCACTGATGGGTGACTGGTGTCTGGTGGTGGTCACTGATGAGTGACTGGTCACGGTCACTGATGGGTGATGGGTGACTGGCGGTGGTCACTGATGGGTGATGGGTGACAGGCCACGGGTGACTGGCGGTGGTCACTGATGGCTGACAGGCCAAGGTCAGTGATGGGTGACAGGCCATGGTCACTGATGAGTGACAGGCCACGGTCACTGATGTGTGAAGGGTGACACGCCACGGTCACTGATGGGTGACACACCACGGTCACTGATGGGTGACGGGTGACACGACACGGTCACTGATGGGTGACACGCCACAGTCACTGATGGGTGACACACCACGATCACTGATGGGTGACGGGTGACACACCACGGTCACTGATGGGTGACGGGTGACACAAATGGGGGCAGTACCATTTTTGATCAGCTGTGACTTTGTCAGGGCAGATCACATGGTAAACAGCCATGACCAATGGCTGTTCACCCCAATCGGTGACGCGGTGCCCCCACCGACAGAGCCGGGATGCGCCCGCCCGATCGCGCGCAATCCCGACTTAAAGTGGCAACGTCATATGACGTTGTTCCAGAACGAGAGCCGTACCGCTCCGCCGTCATTTGACGGTGGGTGGACGGCAAGTGGTTAAAGCTACACAGTACGTTTTTTCCTTGTTGGCTGGTGGTGGGGACTCAGAGCAGCCTATCCTGGGTCACGTGAGTCCTATAGGTGATGACAGGTGCAGCCTAGTTATGTTGCATTGACTGGAAGAACAGGTCATTTGCATAGGATTCTTCCAAGGGGGAATTGTGGTACTGAGGAACTTGTGTATTGTGTCACAAAGCCAGTTACCACTGCTTCAGCAAGCTATGTCTTCCAAGAAGCATTCTGGGGGGAGTGCTGCAGCAAGGGGCACATGTGTTCTATCAGTGGCTCCTGTAGAAGCTAAACGGTACTCTGCTGCAATAGTCTCACCTGAAAGACCGGATGACACAATCTGAGCCGCTGCATCTATCCAGCGTTGTGCCTGCTACCAATGCTTCTACTTCTGGCATCAGCTTTGGCTGGTTTAGAAAGGAAGATTGCTGGAATGATTGCTTCAGTAACGCAGAGTGGCAGAAAGCGTGACAGATCCCCTTCCCCTATTCCTCCTATATTGGAGCAAGACTGGGTTGATGAGGTAGAAGAGGTAATGGCCGATCAGGCAGCTGATATCCAAACAGAGGAATTTGCCTCAAGGGATTCAGAGCAGAATTTTGTGGCTAAAAAGCTAGTCAGCTTAGCTCCCTTGTAAAATGATACTAGCTGGTTTTCCTTTCCATGGAGAATGTTTGTTTAGGGATGATCTTGATAAGTACATCCAGAAGATATCTGGAGGAAAGCGTTCCCTTCTTCCTGTGAAAAGGGTAGCTACATGGCTCTCTTTTAAAGTGTTCTGATGGCACCAGGGATCTGCTGCCATAGGTAAACAAGGTCAGGACCAAAAGAGGCCGTGGGTCCAAAAGTCCACTATACTGGCACCAAACCGACCGCGAGAAGGGAGGCCCCCACTCGTGCAGGTGGGGGGAAGGCTGCTGCAGTTTGCGGGAGTGTGGGGAACGTTGGTTCAGGACAAGTGGGTCATCTCCACAGTGTCTCAGGGGGTGCAAGCTGGAGTTACACTCCTACCCTCCTCAAAGATTAGTGAGGTCCAGCATTCCCACGGACCTTTCAAAAAAGGGCTTATTGCTCCAAGCACTAGACCGTTTAAGGCGGCAAGGTATGATTATGGAAGTCCCAGTTCCCGAAAGGGGTACAGGATTTTATTGGAACCTGTTCACGGTTCCAAAATCAAATGGGGATGTAAGACCAATTTTGGATCTAAGAGCACTGAACCGTTATCTCTCAGTGTGGCCCTTTCGGATGGAATCAGTCCACTCTTTAGTGGCCCCTCTCCAAGAAGAAGATTTCCTGACATCCATAGATATCAGGGATGCATACCTACATGTGCCAATTTTTTAACCTCATCAAAGACTTTTGCTCTTTGTCATAGAGGGGCAGCACTTTCAGTTTGTGGCTCTGCATTTGGGCTCGCAACTGCCCCCTGAGTTTTCACAAAGGTCCTGGCGCCAGTGTTGGGTCTTCTAAGATCGCAGGGGTTCTTGATTGCAGACTACTTAGATGATCCCCTACTCAGGGATAAATATCTGCAGGTTTTGATGAGGAACGTAGCCTTTACGATCCAACTCCTGGAACATATTGGATGGATCCTAAATTCTGAGAAATCGGCCTTAAAACCGGTTCAAAGTCTGGAATACTTAGGCGTTGTTATGGACACAGTCCAGGTAAGAGTATTCTTGCCTCCAAGAAGGGTCAAGCCCCTAAAGCAGGGGTGACCAAACTACGGCCCTCCAGCTGTTGCAGAACTACAAGTCCCATGATGCATTGTAAAACTATAACATTCACAGACATAACCAGGCATGATGGGAATTGTAGTTCCAGAACAACTGGAGGGCCATAGTTTGGACACCCCTGCCCTAAAGGATCAACTTTGGCAAGTAAGTCAAAAGAGAGGCCATCTGTTCTGACTCTGTATGAGTCTTCTGGGAAGGATGGTTTCCTTTCAAGGCAATTCCGTATGCCCAATCCATTCCAGGGCATTGCAACAGAACATTCTGTCTGTGTGGAGCAGGAAGATGCAGGCTTTGGATTCCTGCATGATCATAACACCCAATGCCTGAGGAAGTCTCAACTGGTGGTTAATAGACCAGAATCTGGTACAAGGAAGGACTTTTCTTCCACTGTAGTGGAAGTTAGTGACCACAGATGCCAGTCTCTCTGGCTGGGGCGCAGTCATGGAAAGTTCCACAGTCCAGGGGAAATAGACTCTGAAGGAACAGGGACTGCCCATCAATGTTCTAGAGCTGCGGACAATACGACTAACGCTGAATTTTTGGACAGCAAAGTTACAGGGTCACCCGGTAAGGGTGCAAACCAACAATGCCAAGGCTGTGGCCTATGTCAACCGCCCATGGAGGTCAGTCATGTGTTATCCTGGGCAGAAAAGCAGGTGCCAGGTCTGTCTGTAGTCCATATTCCAGGGGTAGAGAACTGGAAGGCGGACTATCTCAGCCACCAACAGATACATATAGGAGAATGGTCTCTGCACCCACAGGTGTATATGCAGTTTTGGCAGCATTGGGGCACGCCGAATGTAGATCTGTTGGCATCCAGGTTCAACTGCAAGTTCAGCAGTTTGTATCCAGAGCAAGAGATCCCCTTGCCATCGGGATAGATGCACTGGTAGTTCCCTGGGCTCAGTTCTCTCTGATTTATGCATTTCCCCCGATTCCTCTCCTGCCACATTTTTTGCGCAGGATCTGAGGAGATGACATCAGTCATTTCCGTAGCTCCGACCTGTACCAGGAGGCCCTGGTACCCAGAGATAGTGAGATTAGCAGTAGGCGAGCCTTGGGCGCTTCTGCTCTGGCTCGATCTACTGTCACATGGGGCCTATATTCCACTTGAATTTACGCTCGCTGAATTTGAAGGCATGGCTATTGAAGCCAGGGTCCTACGAGATCATGGTATCTCAGGACCAGTGATGTCTACATTGGTAAATGCCAGAAAGGCGGTCACCATGAAGATTTATCACAGGGTTTGGAAGGACTACATTGATTGGTGTGAGGCCAGAAGTTGGCATCCTCGCAAATATTTGGTAGGGAGAATTCTTTCCTTTCTTCAGTCAGGCTTAGACAAGAAATTAGCCTTGACAACAATTAAAGGACAGGTTTCGGCTTTATCGGTGTACTTCCAGAAGCCTTTGGCTTCACATTCCCTGATCCAAACTTTTCTCCAAGGAGTGACTCATTTATTGCCTCCCATGAAGATTCCTCTTTGTCCTTGAAATTTGAATTTGGTTCTGTCGGTGCTACAAGAGCAACCTTTAGAACCGATCAACGAAATTCCGTTAGTTCCTTTGACACAGAAGTTGGCTTTTCTTTTTGCAATTACTTCGGCTAGAAGGGTCTCCAAATTGGCGGCCCTTTCCTGTATTTGATTTTGCATCATGATAAGGTGGTGCTACACCCTCTTCCTTCCTTTCTGCCAAAGGTAGTATCTGATTTTCATTTAAATCAAGACATTGTTCTACCTTTTTTCTCTCAGCCTGGCTCATCAGAAGAGAAGCAGTTGCACCTTTTTGATGTGGTGCGGACAGTCAGAACCTATCTAGAGAGGTCTGCAAGCATCAGAAGTTCTGATGCATGTTATGTTTTGCCAGAAGGCCCCAAGAGGGGTCAATCGGCTTCTAAGGCGTCCATTTCACTTTGGATTCGCCAGTTAGTTATTCAGGCCTATGGCCTGAAGGGTAAAGCTCCTCCCTTTGGGGTTAGAGCTCATTCTACCAAGAGCGTTGGAACCTCCTGGGCTTTTCACCATCAGGCGTCAGTGGTGCAGATTTGCAAGGCTACTACTTGGTCTTTGGTACATACGATCAAAGATTATATCAGGTGGATGTTAGGGCAGCGGAGGACTCAGCTTTTGGCCATAGTGACTTACAGGCTGCTGTATAAATCTGATGGTGTTTTCATACAGTGTGCTTCCGTCCCCTCAAGGCTATTACTCTGGGACGTCCCAGGTAGTAATGTATATGGCTGCTCTGTGTCCCCTGATGTACGAGAAAGAAAATTGGATTTTTTTCTTCATACTTACCTATAAAATCCATTTCTTTGACTACATCATGGGACACAGAGGTCCCTCCCCTCTCTTTTTTGGGAGTTCATTGCTTGCTACAAAAGCACTTCCTTTTTTTTTTTTAAATAACAAACATGTTATAGTTATCTCCTCTATGCAGTTGGATTTGCACAGAGCAGCCTGGATCCTCCTCTTCTCGGGTCCCTCTTCGCTACTCCCGGCCCCTCCCTCCTGTCCAGTGTCCCCACAGCAAGCAGCTTGCTATGGGGGCAACCGAGCAAAGTCACTGTGTCCATTTAGACATGAATTCAGACATGGAGCCCCAACCCGGCCCCACCCCCTCTCTCCCCTAATTGGCTAATTGACTTTGATTGACAGCCGCGGGAGCCAATGATGCCACTGCTATGTCTCACCCAATCAGGAGGAGAGTCCCGGATGGCTATGTAACTTGTGGACATCGCTGGAGAGAGATGGGGTTTAGGTAAGTAATTAGGGGGTGCTGGGGAGGCTGCTGCACACAGGAGGTTTGTTATCATAAAGTGGTTGTATACCGTGCTTGGACATTTTTACCTACAGGTAAGCCTATACTAAGGCTTACCTGTAGGTAAAATAAATATCTCCTAAACTGTGCAGGTACTGGTTATTGCATTTACTGCACTCCACAGCATACACTACATTGCTTGTGCCACAATTTATGTAGTTCCAAATGGAAAATTCTCATCCTGTGGCACATTAGACAACTGTCTTATGTTGCCTGGAGTGCCTAATGCAAAAACGGCATGTATTGGTGCCACAAATGTATAATCCTGTGGTACTCAACTAAGTTTTACTGTGTTTATCAGACTCAAATAGACTGGGAGACAGAATATTGCCTAACGTCTTAACACGTCGGCTCGAAAGTCTGCAGCCTGTGGTTACAATTGGCACTAGATTGTTGTCTGTGGAGAGTATAGGTAAATATTTTTGGATAATATCTTTAATTTCACTGAACTCCGTAAAGCAGCTGGTAACAAATGTGTAGCGCCCCCATAGTGATAGGTGCGTTTTTGTAGTGAGCTTTTTGTTGGGAGGGGTAAAATCTAGTCAGGCCTGACAGTGAGAGCAGGCCTGATTGTTTTGATCTGGGCTGGGGAGTGGCTCAGAGAGGGCTGGAGATTGCAGGAAGGAACACCCCTTGGGTACTCCTCCCTTTTTGAGCTGGAAAGCTCTGGAAAAGGGGATGGATGAGGTGTCACTTTCTGATGTATGACAAGGAATCCTGACCAATTCTTCTTAACCACTTGAGCCCCGGAAGGATTTCCCACTTTAGGACCAGAGCACTTTTCCCACAAATAGAGCATTCTTTTGGTGGTATTTGATCGCTATAAACAAAAGAAAAGCGAAAATTTTGCAAAAAAACCCCAAATTTCTTACTTTTTGCTAAAATACAAATCCAAAAAAAAATCTAAAAAAACATTTTTTTCCATCGGTTTTGGCCGATTTATATTCTTCCTCATATTTCTGGTAAAAAAAATCATAATCGCCGTCTATTGATTGGTTTGTTGCCGCGTTTACGGATGATGAGGATTAATTTGTGGGGGTTTTTTTTATTTTTTATTTTTTACTAGTAATGGCGGCGATCTGCGATTTTTGGCGGTACTGCGATATTGCGGCGGACATGTGGGACCATTTTGACACTTTTTTGGGACCTTTGGCATTTATACAGCGATCAGTGCTATAAAAATGCACTGATTACTGTGTAAATGCCATTGGCAGTGAAGGGGTTAACCTGGAGGGGGCGCTCTAAGGGTTAACTGTGTTCCCTGGGTGTGTTCTAACTGTATGGGGGCTGGCCTGGCTGGGGGAAGGGAGTGATCACGGCTTCCATATACAGGAAGCCTGTGATCACAGCCCTTCCCCCTCTAACAGAACAGAGATCCCTGTTTACTTACACGGACCTCCGTTCTTTCACTGCGGGGGGCCATCGTGGATAGCCGGCGGCGATTGAGTCTGCCCTACCCGTTCCCGG
>BLSH010249666.1:150104-161897 GCA_018402905.1 Glandirana rugosa
AATGGTATCCGACGACTCACACTAAAACCCTAGGGTATCCGACGACTCACACTAAAACCCTAGGGTATCTTGAAAAAAACGGTATCTGAATGGTGCCTGCAGCTGCAGGCACCATTCAGATATCACCACTCAAACCCAAGGACGTCATATGACGTCCGGCGGTACGGAAGTGGTTAAAAGACATTAGGTAGATATGTAATAAGCGAGGCATTACTGAAGCTCATCAAAATGATTTTCTTCTTTATAAATTGGTTAAATAATATTCTGATGGCATCACACTCAGCAGCCTACAGGATTCCAAAATCACACTCAGCAGTCTATGGGATCCCAAAATCACACTCAGCAGCCTATGGGATCCCAAAATCACACTCAGCAGCCTATGGTAATCCAAAATCACACTCAGCAGCCTATGGTAATCCAAAATCCCACTCAGAAGCCTATGGGATCCCTAAATCACACTCAGCAGCTTATGGGATCCCTAAATCACACTCAGCAGCCTATGGGATTCCAAAATCACACTCAGCAGCCTATGGGATCCCAAAATACACTAAGCAGCCTATGGGATCCCAAAATCACACCCAGCAGCCTATGGGATTCCAAAATTACACTTAGCAGACTATGGGAGCCCAAAATCACACTCAACAGCCTATGGGATCCCAATATCACACTTAGTAGCTTACATGATTCCAAAATTACACTCAGCAGCCTATGGGATTCCAGAATCACACTCAGCAGCCTACAGGATTCCAAAATTACACTCAGCAGCCTATGGGATTCCAAAATCCCACTCAGCAGCCTATGGGATCCCACAATCACACTCAACAGCCTATGGGCTCACAGCATCACACTCAACAGCCTGTAGGCTCATGACATCACATTCAGCAGTCTATAGGCTCACAAAATTGCACTTAGCAGCCTATGGGCTTATACCCTCACTCTCAGCAACCTGTACGCTAATGACCCCACATTTACCAAACAATAGGTTCACACATAGCAGCCTATAGGGTCCTAATCTCACACTCAGCATCCTATAAGCTCACAACTTTACATCCAGTAGCCTAAAAGCTCATGACCTTATACTCCTGGCCAATAAAATGAAGGTATTTTCCATGCTTCTAGTCAATGAGCTTCATGTCATTAGCTTGTTTACTCTAACGTGCAATTTAACAATCCTGTAAAGAAGGCAATTTTAGATACAGCTAAAACAATTTGTTGTGTATTATTTTTATCACTGTTATTCCAATTACTGCTGTGTCATCCTGAGACATTCCATGTAGTAAAGGATGACAACATTCATGTATCATTCATTCATGTATCTGAACATCTGAGTACTTCTTCCCTGTTACTGTACTTCAACTTTGTTTCCCATAGGAAAAAAAAAAAAAAGTAATTTTAGCTTTGCTATCAGTGTCTTGTTCAATAGATTTCACTTCTGCTATTAGACAGTTGTCACCAAAACAAATGTTCTCACTGGAAGATTTCCCCTCTAGTCCTGTTCTGGTCGCAACTAAAGAATTTAGATTTTCCCTTCCTTTCAGTCTCGATAAGAAGGGACAAACACTGAGGGATAATTACCTCAGCGGAGACGCAGACAGCAATAAAAACCTGGGAGTGGTTCTAACCCTTCCCCAATCTATCCAAAACGTAAAAATAAAATTATTATTTTCACAGAAGCCTCCCTAGATGGGTCAGCTTCCCTGGTCACCACACACGTTCTTCTATTTGGATGCCTTGGGTCCCTGGATATGGTCCTTCTGGGGCTCATGTGCCAAAACCCCCCCATCTCAGCTCCCTTTAGGGGATACCCCCCAGTGGGGTGTGTCCGGCCGTCAGTATGACACCGCTCCATGCAGCAAATATGGTAAACCATATATTCATTCTCAATATTCTTTCATATATAAAAAAATATTTTTATTTTTTATTTTTTTGCAAAATACAATATTTACACATTCTTATTAATTATAGTTGCCTATACGTGCATGCTCCTGATGAGTGGATAAATAACTTGACGAAACGCGTAGAGCCAATATATGCCGTATGAATTATTACATAAGTTGTTTTATGCTGCAGAAATTGTCATATATGGAGCGAATTTTCATCATTTTGTGAAATATGTATTTGTTTCTAGTTCATATGTAAAATTTTATAGTAGAGGCAATGTGCCCAATATATATGTATAAAGAGATGTATGGATTGTTTACGGTACTATCTTGATGAAAATTGCCTCAATAAAAAACGCATGTTTTTATAACTGTGTGTCTCATTTAAAGTCCCAAACCCCCCCCCCCCCTTTTGTAAAAATAAAACGTTTGCTTTTATATATACTTTAACTTTTGAGCAGAAGGTTGGCACAATGATAGACATCAATACCTGGCATTCAAAGGTCCCAGGCAGTGCTATGAGTCCTATTCCTATCTCTAAATTGATAGCTGGACAGCTCACAAAATC
This sequence comes from Glandirana rugosa, assembly GCA_018402905.1. NCBI lineage: Eukaryota > Metazoa > Chordata > Amphibia > Anura > Ranidae > Glandirana > Glandirana rugosa. The sequence continues at coordinate 152,553 of BLSH010249666.1, forward strand.
ACTCCCGTTCTTCCAAATTATCCCTCAATATCAACTCTGTGTTAAAGAAAGTATAAAGTGTAAAGTCCTCGAGGGAAAGCAAAACGAATGATTACAGTCACTGAGCTAGTCTTCATGCTGCACCCCTGAACTTCATTAGGCAGATGCACACACATGCTGTATATATAAGAAGAGCCCTGCGGGTCCTTCGAAATTTTCTGCATTTCTGCATGGATGGCTTCAAAAATGTCATTTGCTTTTTTGTCATTATAAAAAAGTCTTAGTGAACAAACATGCATAACATTTTCGATTGTTATATCTTTATTGAGCATATGGCTTAAATGCCTTGACGTTCTACTGTAGAATTTCTTGCTACAACTTGAAATTAATTGGTCCCTCAGTGACTGCCAGCTGTCCACATCCAGAGACAGCTAAACCGCTTCTCCATCTCCTGTGCTTCACAGCTGGACCAAGCTTTTGGTGCTAGTAACATTTCTTCTCCAGTCATAACAATATGAACAATTTAAGAAAAGTTAAACTTTTCTCCTCTATCCATAGACCTGCTGCAGAATACCCAAGTGATCTTAGCAAATATGAGAGGAAGCAATTTTTCGTGGGGGGGGAAGCTTCCGGTTGCGATGCACTCCCATTGATCCTAATGGGTGCATTTGATAGGCAATGCCGTGCATCAAACTCTGAAAGTTAAGTTAAAATTGCCATGGCTGCGATGCTTTGGATGTGTATGGCCCTGTATGGCTGCCGTGGTAGAACTTATTGTACCAGAAACAGGAATGGTGCAGACTGAGAGGAAAATAATAGTCTTCCTTTATTAAAACAGCCAGCTGGAACAGGTTCTAGTCTGACATGTTTTACTCTAGGCTCAGCACCTTCACATAGAAAGCGAGAAAACCTTGTGTCTAGTGCAAAACATGTCAGAATAGAACTTGTTCCTGTTGGCTCTTAACCACTTGCTTACTGTCCACTTATACGCCCTTCCTGACCAGGTCAATTTTCAGCTTTCAGCTCTGTTGCACTTTGAATGACAATTACTCAGTCATGCTACTCAGTACCCATATGACATTTTTTATCATTTTTTTATACACAAATAGAGCTTCCTTTTGGGGGTAAATAATCACCACTGGGTTTTTATTTTTTGCTAAACAAACAAATCATTTTTTTATAGTTTGTTATAGAATTTAGCAAACAGGTCGTTTTTCTCCTTCACTGATGTGCGCTGATGAGGCGACACTGATAGGCTGCACTGAGGGGGACTGATGCAGCAGCACTGATGGGCACTGATAGGTGGCACTGATGGGCACTGATAGGCACTGATGAGGCGGCACTGGTGGGCACTGATCAGGAGCCACTGATGAGGCTGCACTGATGGGTGGCACTGATAGACACCACTGATAACTGACACTGATGATGAGGCACTGAATGGCAGCACTGATGGGCACTGATAGGTGGCACTGGTGGGCACTGATTAGCAGCACTTGTGGGCACTGATTAGCAGCACTGGTGGGCACTGAGGGGAATGATGTCCCTCTGACAGAAGCCAGTTAACAGCTTTCTTTTTTTCCTCATGCTTAAAGTGTGAGGGAAAAAAGGCCGATAACCGACTTCTATTTACTTCTGTGATTGGCTGACAGCTGATCACGTGGTAAAGGGCCTGCTGTGATTGGCTCTTTACCCCGATCTGTGATCAGCTGAGTCCCAAGTCCCGTGGATGAAGGGAGTCTGCTCCAGTCCATTGAGCCCCTTCAGAGTTTTTATATGGAATTCCATGCTGTAATTGTCTTAATGCAAGTAAGTGCAATCTTTTTTATTAAAATTTATTGGTCAAGCGTTACTACGCTATGTAGCGCTTTTGTTTCCTTGTGAGGGTCTGTACCTACAGCCATCTCAGATTTCCGGTGTGATGTTCGAACATGAGGGTTTTTCCTTTAAGTGATGGTATTAAGGTATCTATGAAAAGCTGACCATATCCCTGAGAGGTGTCCACTCACAAGCTGGAGAGCCATACCCGCAAGCACCATCTTTGCTGTCGAGGAGGTCCTATATCTGCTATTGTTTCCTACACATATACCCAGATGAATTCTGGTAAGAGTATCCATTTCTCTCCAGGGGGAGGATCACACTGCATGCGGGTGAAAGTCACCTTTATTCGGTCCTGCCAAAACTGCATCATATAATCCCAGAAACGAAGAGTGAATGCATGGGCAGTTATCGATCTTTGGACACTTTATATGCACCTTATTAGCACTTTGTATGCACTTTATTACCTGTAAGCAGGGAAGAGGGACTATTGCATATAGCTTTTAAGCTTTGGACACTTCTGCACTTTATTATGTAATTGAGTGTTCTATTACATATATCATTTGTTTCTGTGTTAATTCACTGCTCTAAATATGTTAATCATTTGATGGGTTTAAACTACTAGGTATATAATGTATAGCGCCGCACTTTATTTTTAATTCCATAACAGTAATTTATTTAAAATAAAGTGCACATGTGCATAATAGTCAATCTCCAAATAAAGTGCCCAGTTCTCCTTCTTCAGTGAAAGCAGCTTCAGTGTGACAACATGTAAACAAATGGTGTACTTCCACCCGATCGTGACACCTAAGTGTTCCTAGTATTCTCACCTTAGTGAGTAATCAAATACGCTTTTGATTGCATAAGGAAATCATCCTCCATCTATGTTAGCCCAGTTGAAGTCCTTTTCAGTTGATTTGGGTATCCTGTGGTGGTGGTCCCTTTAAGGCTCCCTCACACGCGCTTATCCATATGTTAGGGTAAAGCAAAGTGACCTCCCATAGTGTAATATTGCCAATAAAATCTATTTTATTAAAGGAATAACTCTTACTTCAAAAAAGAAGCAACAAATTCCTTTGGTATATCATATACTCAGCATACTATAATCTCCAAACATCACTTCTGGTCCAGGATGTCTTATGCGTTTTGTCACGCCGATGTGACTTCATCAGGCACCAGGTTGTAGTTCAACCATGCTCAGTAAAATAATATTTGTAAGTATATTTTCATGCAAAGCTTAACTCCAGGCAAACAGCTAATTGCTCAGATGAAAAACATGTAAGGCAGTTAGTTTACCTGCAAATTGGGAGGGAAGGAGACTTGATTTTTCTCTTGTGTGGTTAAGCAATACTTAGAGGTCTAGTCCCTCCCCCCAGTCTGGGAATGGACAGTGAAGAAGAGGCAGCAGACTGATGAGCTCATCGCTCTGTCACTCTGCTCTCCTGCTATCTATGTTCCACGTAGAGCCAGCCACCCAACAGATTGGCTACCAGTCCTGCCTTTCCCTCTACCAGTCTGTGCTCTGCTATATAGGGGATTACAAGAGGCTGATACCAAGTCAAATTTAGGTACTTACACTGCTTGTTGTTAAAATAAATGCACATAATGATGTATTCAAGCTGAACTTTAAGCACGTATACAAATTAACGCAGCTCTGCTATCATTAATATATCAATACATTTATTTTTTGAATGCAAACAATGCAATGTGAGTATACAAATTTGGCTAGGTATCGGTCTCTTTTTGTCCTCACACAGCAGGGCTGGAGTGTGAGAGGAAGAAGCAGCACAAGAAGCCAATTGGTTCACATGCTTGCAAGAAGCATGCAGATAGGAATAGAAAACAGAGTGACAGAAAGATGAACTGCTTCTTCACTGTCTAGTCTCGGACTGGGTCAGGGCGAGGATGACCTAGGCTCAGTGGAAGTCGGCTGAATAATGTTGGCCATCAGACTAAGGCTGTTTAGTGACGGAAAAAAAGTACTAAGGAGCTAATCTCTGTACTGAAGCAAAATTTGGTTGAGTTATTTTATCTTTTATTGGGCAATTCTTTTTTTATCTTTTATCTTTTATCTCTATTTTTGGCTGGAGTTCTGCTTTTGGTTAAACCACTGTTTATTGTCTTACTTGAAGAAGTGCAATAAAAATAACAGACCATTATGTGTAACAAAAAAAAGGGGGGAAATAACATTGATTTGGGAAGAGAAGCCCTAAAGGGAGAGGAATGTAACCAAAATGGAAATTGAAGTGCCACACCACTGCTAAGACATCCAGTTATAGCTTTATTGCAATAAAAGTGAGAAGGGGACAATCCCCTTGACTTTTATTGGAATAAAGTTGTACTTGGGCCTCTTAGCAATGGTGTGGCGCTTCAATTTCCATTTTGTTGTATTACAGTATGTGACGGAACCCATACTCTTGAGGAGTATTTCCACCATATAAGCTTTCTTTGCTCAGTACCAGTGCGATCCAAGATCTCTCAGCTCACCCAGTCACTTGTCGAGGCACCAGTATAGGGTCAATAAAAGCATAAGACTTTATTGAAGAACAGACACAAATATATATCTCTGGAGACAATCCCCCCTCCTTGTTGTCATTGAGACACGGGGCGGGGTAAACTTTACATCCAATCACATGAGGCACAGGAACATTCAAACTTTTCAACACATCTATAAACAAAAACTGGGCATGCAGCCAACAACTAGTGGTACTGAAACATTTAACCTTAAAACAGTAACTGAACGCGCATATCACTTCTTTCATGGAGAGACTTGTTAAGGGAGCTTCTCCTGTTCTATGACTTGGGCATGCGTGCCGGAACACAGTTCAAATGTCCAATGCCAGTGTTCTAAACATAGTGTAGACAACCTGGCTGGTTCAGGGGTAAAACGAGATGCTGAGTCCAGTGTGGTTGTACTGAGTCTGGTTAAGTCTGACCAGACTGGACTTCTCAGGTCACTCAGTGTCCCTAATAGACACAGGATGACTTGCACATAAGAGGGGCCTGGGGAGCTGGAAAAGGAGTTTCCTGACCCCTCTAAGGGAGGCAGGGTTCCACAGCCCACCCCCCCCAAAGTGACTCCCGTCATGGACTACAAACCAAGGAGACAGTGGAGATCCTCTGGGGTGTGGAAGCTGCGGGTCTGGGAACCAGATTATTTACATCAACAATACTTTAAGATAGCAGTTCCAGTGAGATAATGCTAAGGGTCCAGCACTTTCTTCCACTTTATACAACTAAAGGGAGAGGAGATACCAAAGCAGGGTTGATATTATCAGTATACTATTTAGGTAGCAGTATGTCCATTACAATGTCCCCTGTCCCTGGCTGGTCTGGCCAAATAGCATGAGCAAGTGGAGTTCTGACTTAAAACTTAGCTCCAGCTTTCTGTCACTTTAAAAGAGTTCATTAAGACCAAACCAGTCCAAATGAACTCTTACCTTCACATGCAGATGCATCCCCACTTCCGTCCCTGTGCAGGGATCTCCAAACTCTGGCCCTCCAGCTGTTACAGAACTACGCATCCCATGAGGCATTGTAAAACTCTGACATTCACAGACATGACTATGCATGATGGGAATTGTAGTTCCTCAACAACTGGAGGGCCATAGTTTGGAGACACAGAGTCTAATGGAACAAAATTGGGTTGGACCAAGTGCTGCTCAGCCATTCATAAGAAACCTTGTACCCATTCAAGAAATACAAAGTGTCCTGTGAATGGTTGGGTATAGCTCAACCCGACTCGATTTTATTCTGGGATCGGGATGGAAATTCCCCATCCCACTGCCAGAACACAGCACTGTATACTATAGGTAGCTGGTGCTATATACAGTTTATACAGTGTGCACAGCAGGAACATCTGTTACTGAAGGTAATAGTTTGCTTGGACCAGCTTGGTGCAAACAAACTATTTTAAGGTGACAAAAAGCTAGAGTTAGGCTTTTTAATGAATACAGAGCTGTATTAACTTGTGCTTTTTATACCTGCCAGGAGTTCAACAGTGCACTTGGCCACTTACATTGGTGTACGCCTACTGGATAAACTTACAGCAGAGTAGTAAAAACAAAAAGTGCATTCAGGCTATTCAATTTTTTTTTTAAATGTTTAATCTTTTTTATTATTAGTTTTGCAGGCACAATATGACATATTGACAAATGTAATAACATGTCAGTAAAGTACAAACGGGTCAAAGGGACCTGATCATGTCAGTGCCCGCGTGTATGGGTAACGCATTATAGAAATGCAAGAGTCAAGAACCATCGGTCCATACACATATGGAATATGAAACAGTCCTCAATTTTGTAATTCATTCAAGATCATACATTGTATAAAAACATGAATATTAAAAGTAGGAGAGAGAGCAATGCATATAGTTACGCATTAGAGACGTGATAACAACACAAATAATCCTATAAAAGGAGCACTGCTATAACTTGGTACAGAGAGAGTGCAATCAGGAGCAGCAAGGGCTATTCAATTTTTAAAAAAATCTAATCTAATATAATACAGGATATTTTAAGCTCTGCTGTACCAGATATGTTCTGGGTCGCTGACTGTAGCGCATTCCATACTTGCATTAGTTAGCCATACAAAGTTACTTTAATGATGGGAAATGCCCTTGACCTTTTTATATGAACAATTATCAAATGTATACAAAGAGAATCCTGATCAGACTTGCCAGCTCCATTAATTATTTGTTGCCGAAATCCTGTAGAAATATGATAGAGCCGTCGCCCGGACATCGGTCTTTTCACGTTTCACTTCTGTTGGTGGTCTGATGTATCCAACAAAGAAAACAGGATCCAGGAGCAGCGGAGCAGAGTTCTGGGCACTCTTTCAACTGTTTGTTTTACTTTAGACTTAAAGTATGAAAAGCTGAAAATACTAAAGACACTGAAAATAAACGTGGTGAACAACAAACAATATGGGGGGATCAGATTCCAACAACAAAGCCAAGCACAGGGATTAAGGTCGTTCATTTTCTAACCCCAACAATCCACAGCTGAATACTCAAGAGGAACAGAACACCAAAAGCAAGGCAATTTGTTTGTTAATATTTAAAACATGGATGCAACCCTTAGCCTCTAGACGAGAGGATGCTACTGTTTCACTGAAACACTATATTATTTGCACGTCAACCCAACAAGCAAAGATTAGTGCTGCTGGATGTCCACCTACAAGACTTGCAAAAGTCAACTTTTGAATAAGATTTCATTGTAAATAGGGATCAAATATGCTATATCACCAATACACGTATTTCCTTTCTTTAGTTATGACATTTTTTTACTTCCCCACTTCTGTTCATAAAAATGCTCACCCCCCCCAGGAGTGTTCATGTTGACAGTCAGCACCGGAGCTGCTTCTCCTGCTGCCTGGCAGATGTTAGACCCAGGCAGCAGCAGTTCAGAACAAGGAAGGTTCTCCTTGGACTTGGTCACATGACACAGCCAAGGGAGTACTTACCCCCACTCTAAAATATCTGGTTTGGCTGTTGAGTCCATTTCATGGAGGGGGAGAGATGTACTGCAGGGGAAGATATCTGTATGGGGGAGGGGTATCTGTATTTGGAGGAGCTGTATTATGGGATAGAGATTTGTACTGGAGGAGGAGATCTATACTGGGGAGACTGTACGTTGGGCTGGAGATTTGCATGGGGGGAGGGGGATCTGTACTGGGTGGGGGATCTGTACTGTCAGTACAGTAGATGTTCCAGGGGAGGAACTGTACTGGGTAAAGCTGTACCATGGGGGGGGGGGGGGATCTGCATTTGGGGAAAGATCGGTGAAGGGCAAAAGGAAGTGCCGCTGGAACTTCATCCTTATAATAAAAAATACAGGAAACGATAATACAAAATTCAAGAAAGGCATACCTTTTATTTGCATACCTTCTCACAGAGGACATTTTTACAAGAGTGGATGAATCCATCTCCCTTTTCTTCCTGGAACTCTGGATCTGCCTCCTAGAACATGTGACAGGAACTTCCCAGGATGCATCTGTGAGGTCATGGTTATATCACCAATGCCTCACTCAACCAGGAAGAGGAAAGACAGTAATTGTAAGTTAATGCAAAAAAATATTTGTTTATCGAATGAATGTAGGGTGATTTCATATTAGGATGCAGAGCTGTATGCTAGTGTGATTTTTACCGAAAGGGGGAGAAATGTCGACTTTAAATGCTCACTAGCTGTTTCCACATATCTCCTGCCACAAGTTTGTTTGCCCATTAAACTGATATGTGTGCGAGATTCACTTAGGATGTGGCATTCTCACGCCAAGTAGGTAAAATCGTTCATCAGTGCCACACCCACATGTGCAGATCCACCGTGAGCAGAAAAGCAGTTTCGTAAATGTGTCGGTTTCGTGTTAGTACACTATAAATGTTAAATATTTCACTATGCACAGTGGATTACCTGAGTTTTCTTGGATTTAAATGTCCTTCTCTTTGTGTCTTTTCATTTTTATTATGACTGGTGTTGCAATAAAACTTAACTTTATGCATAGGACATTGAAACAAGGCTAAGCAACTCAACTATGAACGAAAACATAGGAACTGGGGTGCAAAAAATTGGCAGCAGGTGCTCTTTGCTGGTGAGTCAAAATTTGAAATATTTGACTGTAGCAAACAGCAGTTTGTTCATGAAGGGCTAGAGAGTGGTACAGTAGTGAGTGTCTGCAGGCAACATCGAAGCATGGTGGAGGTCTGGGGCTGCATTTCTGCAAATGGAGTTGGGAGATTTGGTCAGAACCAATGGTTTCTTCAATGCTGAGAAATACAGGCAGATACGTATCTATTATGCCATACCATCAGGGAGGCGTGTAATTAGCCCCAAATTTAATCTGCAGTAGGACAACGACCCTAAACATGCAGCCAATGTCATTAAGAAATATCTCTAGACTCAGGAACAGAATTCTCTGGGTTTCCTGACGGTGTCGAGAATGCTTCTTGAATGGGGGATACAGGCATAACTGGTGGATACTGTAATTTGTCTTCATCAACCCCTAAGCCAAAATCTGCTACCGTTTCCCCTCCTTTTGATCTATGCCCTGGTGGAGCAAGGGGCACTGGGTAGGATGTGCCTTCTACTCCTACAAGGTATGGGTTCCTATGATTTGCCCATTTAGCCATGAAGGGACTCAAATTTATTTGCTTAGAATGTACTTGCTGCTGAAACTCATTAGTATCCACTTCTATATGGTGGTTAAGTTCTGTAGTTTCTATGTAGACCTTTTCCAGACTTATCCGCTTTGGTGGTCCCCCCGGAAGGCTCGGTTTGTATGCAGAGGTCTTCAGCTTTAATTGGCCCTTCTTGATTTATGAATGACTGTCCTCTTTCACGTGCACAGCCCGGGCAGGCCCAATTCGAAGAGTCTACATTGGCTTTACCTGAGTGGAGATTTTCTTAGTAGTTTGTTACAGGTTCCTTCTGTTATTTTTTACCTGTTTCCCTAACCTAGGCTCCCACTTAGTTCCCACTGTGGAGGCCCTTATCTTTATCAACTTGGGAACAATGCGCTTTGTCCTGGGGGGGGGGGGGGGCTCTTTAATTTGAA
>BLSH010249666.1:161907-177242 GCA_018402905.1 Glandirana rugosa
TAGTTGTAATTAACGCATACTACCACCTGTTACACTGACTGTTATTTAAATGTAACACCCCATAAAAAAAAATACCCCACAATGTAAATTTATTGTCAGTCACATTGTCCACCATCATACGCAATTAATGTTGATCCAGACAATCTGGAAATAAACAATGGCGATTACACATGATGATCTGAATCTGACGCGCCCCACCTCAGCTCCCAGCTGAATGTAAACTAAATGGTTGGGAGCTGTCTGATTCATTCTAAAATTATTATATTGATAAACCTTTTGGCATTAAAGCTCCAAATCTCATCCCAATCCATTTCATCAATTTTTCTCTTTAGCTATTCCTCCCATTTTTTTTTTTTTTTATGTAGGTGGTCTTAGTTAGGGTTTTGGTAGACTATATGCCTGAGATTAGGCCAAGGAAGAAATACAATGGTGGAGTTTCCTTTACTGAAAGCACTGTGTGTTTAAACTTTTTTTCATCCTTTGTTGGATGTCATTGCTGCTGATCTCTTGCTGCTTTTTTACGGTCTCTTCCTGTCTACAGGTAACTGATGGCAACAACTAGGGTTGCAGCGATACCAATATTGGTATCGGTGAAGATACCAAGCATTTTCACGAGTATCGGTACTCGTGCCAATGCACCGATACTAAAAACCTATACCTACAGGCTCTGTTGTTTCAGCTGTCAGCGGGATTACCCCTCTGACAGCTGAAGCGTAAACAAAAGAATGCTGGTGTTCCATCAGAATTGGCGACCCATCAGAATAGATAACGGAAGTGACAACATCACGACAGCCATCTTGCTACACCCCACACTCGTCCGCAGTAAGCCTGCAGTCAGAAGGCGGCAGCGGATATCTTTTTACACCAGCCAAGTCTTGCATTCCACACTTATTGTTACCAGTAAACTGAGCTTATATAGTGAAATAGAGTATTTTGAAATCCGTGACACTGTTTTGATGTTGAATTTTAAAAGCAGTGGCAAGCCTCACAGGTTTGCTAATCTGACAGAACACCGCTGCTTTTAAAATTCAGTCTGACGGATTTCAAAATACTGTATTTCACTATATAAGCTCAGTTTACTGATAAAGATAGTTGTGAAATGTAAGACTTGGCTGGGTGTAAAAAGATCTCCGCTGCCACCTTCTAACTGTAGGCTTACTGCGACTGAGTGCTGGGTGTACCAAGATGGCTGTCGCGGTGTCGTGACAAAACGTCACTCCAGTTACCTATTCGGACGTGTACTGCAAATCGCCATAAATAGACGGCGATTTGCGGAGTGGCAGCTAGGGGGCGCGCGCTCGTGCCCGCCGCACTCTGGAGGATGTGCTGCCAGAGCGAAAGAACGGGGAACCGTTCTGTCAGTGGGGACATAAGAGATCTACTGATCAGTTAGATCTCTTATGCCCCTGACAGCCCAGCCCCCTCACAGTTATAACACACATAGGGAACGCCGTTAACCACTAGTTCTCCCCCTGCAGGTTAACCCCTTCACTGCCAATGACATTTATAAAGTAAATCAGTGGATATTTAAATTTTTGATCGCTGTATAAATGTCATTGGTCCCAAAAAAGTGTCAAAAATGTCCGACATGTCCGCCCCAATATCGCAGTACCGCTAAAAATCACAGATTGCCGCCATTACTAGTAAAAAATTAAAAATAAATAGAAACCCCAGAAATTAATTCTCATCATGGGTAAACCAATCAATAAGCGACGATTGCGATTTTTTTTTACCAAAAATATGAGGAAGAATATAAATCGGCCAAAACCGATGAATAAATTAGTTTTTTTATATTTTTTTTTAGATTTGTATTTTAGAAAAAAGTAAGAAATATTGTTTTTTTTTTGCAAAATTGTCGCTCTTTTTTTGTTTATAGCGGTGTTCAGAAATGACGCAGAGGTGATCAAATACCACCAAAAGAAAGCTCTATTTGTGGGGAAAAAAAGAGCTTTAATTTTGTTTGGGTACAACGTCGCACAACCGCGCAATTGTCAGTTAAAGCGACGTTGGCTCCGAATCGCGAAAAGTGCTCTGGTCCTAACGTGGGAAATCCTTCCTGGGCTGAAGTGGTTAAGGAAAGGGGCCGCCGCGTCCTTAACAACCAATGACTCATTCAGCTGTCAGCGGGGTTCCCCTGCTGACAGCTTAAAGTGATACTAAACACTCCTATCATTTTCAGCCAAGTAAGCTGCCATCTTGGCCTCTGTTTAATCTACAACTGCCATGAAGCTGCACATGTGATCAGCTATGACACCAGCCATTGGATGGTTTGACAGTTTGGTTTAGAGCACAACCAATGGGAGTGTTACATTTCCGGCACATGCCGGAAATGTAACTGTTTTTTAAACTGTTAAATGGATGGGTTTAATACCGCTTTAAGTGTAAACAAAACCAGGGCGGAGTGACAATTCGGGCACTCGGCCATTGCCCAAGGGCCAGGGGCCAGTAGGGGGCCCCATGATAGAATATGTCAGCACCCATGGGATGTGACAGATCGGCTCCCTTGATCCCCAGCCACCGCAGCCACCTGGGACATGAGCAACCCCAGAGATGGTAGTGGTGCTCAGGGGGAGAAGAAGGGGGGGCAGACACACACACACACATTGTACACTGTGATGTTCGCGCTCCTGATACAGGACTTACAGGTGAGTAGATAACCATGATTGGTGCTTGGCTCAGGAGCAGGAGGCGAGAGGCATCAGTTAATACAAAAAGGACAATTGTAGTGCTGGAAGAAGAATAGGAGGATGGGGCGGTAGGTCAGTGAAGATGACAGCATGGTCCTCCTAGCTGTGGGGCCAGCAGTGCTGAGTGCTGGGAGTGCGGTGTTTCTTCACCACTTGGTCTCAGCCAGATGGTAATATTGCACAGCACACTGATAGATGATGGAGACCCTCCTCCCTGCTCCGCCTCTTCATTTTGATCTCCTTAAGTGCCGGCAATAGGTATCGGTATTGGTGAGTATCGGTGCATCCCTAGAACAGTGAACCATGCCTGCATAATGTGTTTTAAAACAGTCATCTGTACTCTCAATCAGAGACTCATGTGACAGGGTGACAATGCAGGAGCAAAATTTTGAGACAGGGAGAGAACATTGTAACATTATACTAAGAAGTGTCTGAACAAGGACCTTAATGGCAGGATCACCAGGTGTTATTTTAAAGAAAGCTGGAGATTTAAAAATATTGAAAATTACTTTTGAAATAACAAGAACATGTTAAAGCCTTAATAGGATTTTAGTAATGAGGTTCACATATACTCTGATAAATATTTTCACTAAACCCTATCTGTACCAAAGTCCTAAACTGATACTAATAAACACACTGTTTAATTTACATTATCTTTTCTCTTTCTGTATGGGGAGGATGGCAGTGCAATTATTTTAATAAAAACTAATGTCTAAGTGTCCTTTTCCTAATGGTCACATGGCCCAGCTCTTTCCCAGCCTGTCTGCATGGAAACATAAGCAGGAGGAGTTTCTAGTCCTCTGCTGCTGGTCATATGTTCAGAAATAAAAACAGCCTTTGGAATACAGAGTAAAAGAAATAAATAATATAAATAAACTTTTAAATCATCATACAAATACAGATTTGAAATCAAATCTTTATTATTTTTTAACAATAACATGGTGTGGGTGGATTTCTGCCAATCACAGGCTGTGTTACACCCCTCCAAACAAACAAAGAACGACAATTTTGAAAAAACCCAATATTTTTGACTTTTTGCTCTAATACATATCCAAAAAAAATTTTTTAAAAAATGTATTCATCAGTTTAGGCCAATATATATTTTTCCTCATATTTTTGGTAAAAAATTGCAATAAACGTATATTGATTGGTTTGCGCAAAAGTTATAGCGTCTACAAACTATGAGAATTGATTTATGGCATTTTTATGTATTTTTTTACTAGTAATGGCAGCGATCTGAGGTTTTTATCAGGACTGCGATATTGTGGAAGACATATAGGAAACTTTTGACACTTTTTTTGGGACCACTGACATTTATACAGCGATCAGAGCTTTAACCACTTGCCGACCGCCGATCGGCATTTGACGGAGGCAAAGTGGTTCGTTCCCGCAAAACGCCGTCATACGATGGCGGCTGCGGGAACGAGTTTAGTGAGCGCGCGCGCACCGCCGGAGGCGCGCCCGCGCGCTCACTGTGTTCGGGGAGGGCCAGGGAGCGGGTGCGGCGGCTTCTATTGCCGCCGGCTACCCGCGATGCCCCCCTGAGCGGAGGAACGGAGGTCCGTGTATGTAAACACGGACCTCCGCTCTGTGTGAAGGGGGAAGGGCTGTGATCACAGCCTTCCTGTATACGAAGGCTGTGACCACTTCCCTTCCCCAGACAGTGCAGTCCCCCTACAGTTAGAACACGCCCAGGGAACATATTTAACCCTTAGAGCGCCCCCTGCAGGTTAACCCCTTCACTGCCAATGGCATTTACACAGTAATCAGTGCATTTTTATAGCACTGATCGCTGTATAAATGCCAATGGTCCCAAAAAAGTGTCAAAATAGTCCGACATGTCCGCTGAAATATCACAGTACCGCTAAAAATCGCAGATCACCGCCATTACTAGTAAAAAAAAAAAAAAAAACCCCCAAAAATGAATTCTCATCATCCGTAATCGCGACCACTTTTGCGCAAACCAATCAATAAACGCCGATTGCGATTTTTTTTATCGCAAATATGAGGAAGAATATAAATCGGCCAAAAACGGTGAAAAAAAATGTTTTTTTATATTTTTTTTTTATTTGTATTCTAGCAAAAAGTAAGAAATTTGGGTTTTTTTGCAAAATTGACGCTCTTCTTTTGTTTATAGCGGCGATCAGAAATGACGCAGAGGTGATCAAATACCACCAAAAGAAAGCTCTGTTTGTGGGAAAAAAAGGACGCAAATTTCGTTTGGGTACAACGTCGCACGACCGCGCAATTTTCAGTTAAAGCGTCGCAGTGCCGAATCGCAAAAAGGGCTCCGGTCCTAAAGCTGGAAATCCTTCCGGGGCTGAAGTGGTTAAATAGCCACTGATTACTGTATAAATGTCACTAGCAGGGAAGGGGTTAAAACTAGGGGGCGATCAAAGGGTTAAATGTGTTCCTTGTCAGTGTGTTCTAACTGTATGGGGGCTGGGCTGACTAGGGGAGGAGAGTGATTGCTGCTCCCATATCCTGGGAACATACGACCACTCTCCTCTCCCGTCAGAATGGGGATCTGCTTGTTTACATTCATGGATCCCCATTCTGTCACTGCCCGAGAGCGATCGTGGGTAGCCGGTAGACGTTGCGTCCAACCCACCCGCTGATTGGCTCCAGCTAGCATGTGAGCACGCGTGTGCCCACAATACTCGCTCCTGCCGCCGCCACCAGGTGACGGCGATTCACGCAGGAGAGCCATGCTGCCACCGTCAATCCACAGCAGGCGGTCGGCAACTGGTTAAGCAACAAGGAGGTGAAGCCTTCATCAATCTACATGTAATATCCCACCCAAATTGTGTTTAGATGGTTAGTGCGCATGGAGGAGGAGGGAGGGGGTGGGCTGTCATTTACCACTGTGTATACGCCCACATGTGTGACTTTATGCCTCATTAATGTTTTTTTAGCTACTGTTTTTGGCTTTAGATGTTTTTTTCTACAGTCAATAAACTCTCCATCATGTTATCCTATGTGTCCATGCTCACATAAGCTGTTACCAACTGTTTTGGGCTGTAAAAAAAAACAAAACTATTGGGTACTGAGAGGAGGTTTTCAGCTCAAACGCCGATAAACGCTCAAAAACACGGCTCACCAGTGTTTTTTTTATGTTTTTAAGCCATTGCAGAAAAAAAAAATACTGAAAAACGCTAATGCTGAAAAACGCTCAAAAACGCTAGTGCAATAACGCTGAAAAACTTTGAAAAACTGAGTACAAAGTTATATTAACATGCATGAGGCCTTATAGTCACAAGGGCTGCTCAGATGTGATAGGGAGGAAATGCTCTGCCTAGAAACTCACTGAAAACTGAGCATGTGCAGAGCTGCCAACACTGCTCTGCAAAATCCCCAACTGCATTGGGGACATGATCAAAAGGAGGAGATAGAGAGCAGCAGGATTAACCAGGATTTTTGAAAAATACAGAAAACCAATTCCACAGTGGTTGATAGAATATGAACAGCATGTAATACACCATTTATTGATAGTTTTTTATGATGTGGGTTTAGTGACACTTTAACTGCTTGTAATATTTTCCTTGAAAGCTCTCTATGGCCATAACTTAGGAAATATGGAGACGTTTGGATTGTTTATCTGCTAGATGCTCATTTCTCCTCAGTATGTCACCAGTCAGTAGCTTTCAACATTGCATGTTTGATGGTCTTTCTGTGGTACATGTGAATTATATGACCTAAAGCCCCATTCATATTATTAATTGGAAAACCCTGAGGCCTCCTTTTGACAGGGCTAGCATTGTTAGCAATATAACCATAATGTAGTAAAAATACCTGATAAGTGTTACCTAATTTCTTAGGTCTCCTACGACAGCAAGCCCTCCTAATGACGTTGAGCCAAACACGTACATCAGAAAATCAACCAAGGTAGAAAGGTCAAACTGTCCATCAAGAGTTGCTTTAACATGACCAATGAGCCAGAGGTAACAAGGAAAACACCTGAGGACAACAAGATTTCAATGAGAGATTATCTCAGTTAGTCACGATACACTTACAAAGGCTCTCAGTGTTTTCTTCTTCCTTGTTACCTTGTTGGTAGGATCTTCATAATTGCTCTCAGTAATCACCGAGCATTGTTTGGATGGACATAGAAAAGGATTAGTAACCTGGGTTCCTTAATACATTTTAGACCTAGTGTAATGCACTTTGCGGGAATACTGTAGAAAACACTGTATGTGTGGTCATCATAAATCATTTATTAATCTAGAAAAGTCAGGATATAGAAAGATTTAAAAGTTTCTTATACAATAAAATATGAGTGATAATGATCAGTAACAGATACTCAAAGATTATCATATATCCTCCATCCCTGTGATTAGGAAGCAAATAGTAAATCATTATAATATGTCAGTGATGCAACATCTTTGAATAAACTGCCAGCTATAAACATGGCTCCATTGTTGTGAAACACCTACCTATTCCACATAGTACTATGAGATCTGTTCTTTTAGTATTATTCTCTAATTAATATGTTAGATTGTGTATAGAGTTGAGCGAGCACCTGGATGTTCGGGTTCGGTGGGTTCGGCCGAACTTTGGGAAAAAGTCCAGGTTCGGTACCGAAATTGACCTGAACTTTACCCCGAACCCCAGTGAAGTCAATGGGGGCCCGAACTTTTCGGCACAAAAATGACTGTAAAAAGTCCTGGAAAGTGCTAGAGGGCTGCAAAATGATTAACAATTAATCTGTCCCTTACAGCAACAGCAGGAACCTGACCCTATAGAACTAGAAGATGATTTTAGAACAATAATCTGTCCCTCTAAGCAGTAGACTCTACCTAGTCCAGTCAGATCGTTCTGTAATGCAAGATGAGATTTGCAATCTGTCCCTAAAAGCAGTAGTAGTAGTAATCTCTACCTATCTATCTATCTGCAATCTGTCCCTCACAGCACTGGCAGCATCCTCTCCCTACACTACCCAGAGAGCAAGTGACATGCAGCACTAAGTGACTCCAGCTTATAAAGAGGCTGGGTCCCATGATGCACTGGGCAATCACAGCCATGCCATTAGTAGGCATGGCTGTGATGGCTTCTAAGGGCAAACCAGTGAAACGCTTGTTGATTGGCTGCCCTGCAGCTATTCAACATGCGTGATCAAATACCAGAACTCGAACCCAAACTTTTTTCAAATGTCCGGGTCCGTGTCACGGACACCCCAAAGTTAGGTACGGACCCGAACTTTACAGTTCGGGTTCGCTCAACTCTAATTGTGTGTCATAAATGAGACTTTACACAAACCACATGATGGGAAGTTATTCTATCCGTACACATAAAATGGCTGTTGGCCTTTATGGGTTTGATCAGAAACCAACTCCATAGCTTTAGACCCTAAGTCTGAGATAATACACCAGATGATCAAAGAGGAATAATTGGTCAGCTAGGAGTGAATTTGCCAACTGATATAGAATATGGCAAAGGAGAGAAGTGGCGCCCCACTAAGTGCAGCATTTAGTATAAAAACACATTTTATTAAAATTACACTTACAGGAATAAGGTGTACATTGAGCATCGATATAATGTAGTCCTGGGATTCTCCTCCAGGATGTGCCTGGTGGTGGTGCAGGTCCCACAGTCCTGGTGTCCTGGCCGCGCCGGTGGTGACCCGAACTTCAGGGATTCAGGTGGGCTGGGGGGGGCATCATATGATCGGGATCCGGGTTGAGGAGGTATGCAGCTGTCTAGGCGGGCTACCTACTGGCCAACTGTCTCAAATAAAATAATGCCAATTGTAAATTGATGAGATATTACTTGTTTTCAATTTTTCTTTCTATATGTAAAGTTGGTCAAGAACAAGATTTTATTTTCTGGACAATATGAAAAACATATACTATGGAACAATTAATCACAAAGGTAAAGGAAATTTGCTGCATCAGTTAAAAAAATAAAAGTGTATTGAAAGATTTAAGGGATAGAAAGTCCAGCTTCTCTTATCAATGAATAAAAGATATGTCACTTACATTGACTTTTATAATATATTTATTCGACAATAGTTTAAGTATTCTTTACAGTATGTGTCTCTATGGTTTCCTGTGAATGAACCAAAAACAGCAATAAAGCAGATCTTTCATACAATACACCAAAAATTCCACCTAAAACTAGGTTAAAAAACTTTGAGATAACCAAGCTAAATGTTGCAAGGTCTCAGTTGTTCCAACAAAGTACTTTGACCTTCTGATCTTGTACAGAGGAGAATGTTCACAACAAGTCATTGCCAACCACCTGGAATCGGATATTATTAATTGGGTTGGACTGCTTTTTGAAGGGTACAGGACTAACAAGTTCTCCCATTATTTAATCAGTTGAGCTTCTTAATGAGCGTCTATTTCTGGTCTACAAGAAAAGACTGTAGAAATTGTAGAGTATTGAAGCCTCCTGAGGCTCTTTTGTGAGCAGCTTAAATAAGCATCTGCATAAAATTATTTTAACAGGCTGGGAGATACACTTTCACATAGCTAAACGTACATTACCAATATTTATTACAGGGGAGCTTGGAAGAGGAAATACCCAGGGCAGTGTTCATTTTGTAGACAAAATGTTTTTCGACAACTAAATTAACACTATTTTAATAAACTGAAATACGACTAAAACAATTCAGCTGACTAAAATATGATAAAAATAAAAAGGCACGTTAGTCAAAAGACTAGGGCTAAAATTAAATCGAAATTTGATGTCAAAATTAACACTGTACAACCACATAAGAATAAGTAGGGGACATCTACTAAGCTGCTGAAAGAAAAAAAAAAAAGAAAAAAAAGGCTTTTCTTATTTTTGTTGGTAATATATTCGGGTTGTATGTGCAATGGCACTGCAGCCAACAGAGTTTACCGGTTTTTTTTTTCTTTTTTTTATATTTTAAAATTGCATTTCTGTTTGTCAAAAAAAAAAAATTTTGTCTGTTTATGAAACTTGGTTTTATTTATAAAGATGTTATTTATCACAACAGCTAAATCTGTGTCTGTAGTGTATGTTCAATCCTTAAAGCAGAGTTCCACCCACATTTTTCACTCCTCATCATGCAGCACTAATGTGCCTCCTTAAAATGAATTGGCAATGTATTTATTTATATTCTGTTCACGTACCTGATTTATGCCTATATCTAATTTCATTTCCTCCTTTAGGGGCCGCGGCTCCATACATCATTTCCGGCTTTGCATTGGCTCCTGGGAGATCTTGGTCAGCTTGACATGGCACTGCTCCCGTAACATTTAACATTGGCATCTATGAGAAGTCTTGGTCAGCTTGACATGGCACTGCTCCAGTGCCATGTCAAGCTGACCAAGATTGCACTGCACTGCACAGGCGCGAGATCGGCAGGTATATGCTGGGTAGCCAGCATGCATGAAATCCAGGAAGAAGGACACTGTGGCTTCAGATGCCCACACTGGAGATGGCCTCACTGTGCAGGAACTTCACAAAGTAAGAAAACAATGCTGCACAAATAGAAAACTGGGCATAGTTTACAGTATATCTTTGTTATATTGCACAAGGTATGAGGATTCTAGGGGTATTTTTATCTTAAAAGTCATATTTCAGAACTCCGCTTTAATACCATAAATAATAAGATGTTATTAGATATTTACTCAAGGAATATATAATGAGTTTGTCAATCTCAGAGAAATGCTTAAATAATGCATTTCAATTTAACTAAACCCATTAGATTTTAGTCGACTAAAATGCACTGGAGATATTAGTCAACTAAAATGTAGATTTTAGTTGACTAAATGTACTGGTGATTTTAGTCGACTATAAAATATGGCTAAAACAATCCAGATGACTAAAATATGTCTAAAACTAAAATTGCATTTTAGTAAAAAGACTATGACTAAGACTAAATCAAAATGCGGCATCATAATCAACGCTGATCTAGGGTTATGACTGGCAGCTGGCACCTAAGGCTGTCATTTATCCACCACAGTAAACTTTTAGGTCCCTGTCCCAGTAATCTTACGCTATATTACCAAATGTATTGGGACGGCTCCGCTCTAATTCATCCCAAAGGTGTTCTATTGGGTTGATGTGCAGGCCAGTCAAGTTCCTCCACCCCAGACTTGCTCATCCATGCCTTTACGGTCCTTGCTTTGTGCACTGGTCCAAACCATTTGGTGGATGGGGGATTATAGTGTGGGGTTGTTTTTCAGGGGTTGGGCTTAGCCCCTTAGTTCCAGTGAATGGAACTCTTAAGGTGTCAGCATAGCAAGACATTTTGGACAAATGTATGCTCCCTTTGCAGGAACAGTTTGGGCATGGCCCCTTCCTCTTCCAACATGACTGCGCACCTGTGCACAATCAAGGTCAATAAAGACATGGATGAACGAGTTTGGGTGGAGGAACTTGACTGGCCTGCACCTTAACCTTTGGGATGAATTAGAGTGGAGACTGCGAGCCAGACCTTCTCGTCCAACGTCAGTTCCTGACCTCACAAATGCACTTCTGGAAAAATGGCCAAACACTCCCATAGACATGCTGCTAAAGCTTGTGGACAGTCTTCCCAGAAGAGCTAAAGCTGTTAAAGCTGCAAAAGGTGGGCTAACTCAATATTGAACCCTACGGACTAAGACTGGGATGTCATTAAAGTTCATGTGTGTATAAAGGCAGGTGTCCCAATACTTTCAGGGCTGGTGCAAAGATTTTTGGCACCCTAGGCGAAACCTCATTTTGCCGCCCCCCCCTTGACTTCACCCCTGACTCCACCCCTTCTGCCCTGCCAAGACTGATCAGCGCCCATCAAATACAGCTTCACCTGTGCCCATCAAATACAGCTTCACCTGTGCCCATCAAATACAGCCTCATGGGGGTGGGGGCGGAGAGGGGTATTTGGCAGATCAGTCACTATTTCTATATACATTTGCAAATGGCATGTGATAATACAATCTCATTATCTCAGTCAGACAGTGTCAGTTTTTACATGAATCAATGCAGAGCAGCCAGTGACAGATCAACAGTGGCCAGGCGCCCCTAGGCGGCAGTGCGCCCTAGGCAGCCGCCTACTTCGCCTACTGGTAGAGCCGGCCCTGAATACTTTTGGTAATATACTGTATGTACCCCACTATTTGCCATCCCTGAATACCAGCAAATTCTATCTAAAACCAACTAGAGTTGTATGTGGACAAACAACCTTTTTTCTACAGTGATGCAGATCAGCAAATCCATCTAACGGTGATTGTATATTGTAACTCTGTACATCTGTTTTGAGAATGGCCTTCACCCAAAATTAGAAGCCATGAACTTGCTCACAGAGCATAGCCCAGCATAAGAGTAATAGCCTATGTCTGGAAAAGATTGCATGAGGTAAACAGACTTTTCTATATCACTTTTTTATGTAAAGACGTATTTAATTTCAGTCATAGAAATGACAACAATGGATTATTCATAGCAGTTGTATTTATTTCACTTTTGACAGATCCACTACTCTATGTAAGCTTGCAAATGATAACACTTTAATCTAACTTCATTAGGTTTTCTAGACCTCAAAGCTTTTTCAGCACTTATATATTCAAAACCACTAGCCGCTTAGCTTGAGGAATACTAAATGGGTCCATATTGTGACATTCATTCCACTTGTATATGTGTGTGTATATAACTAGTGATTGGGGAAGTCTCTGTGCCGATTACAGAGAGACTAGATGAGAACTAAAATGATCCACTGGATCCAAGCTTGCCTGATGGGGTTGAGCAGGGTGGGCATCCTGTCTGTCCTCTCTACAGGGTCCCCAAGACAGAGCTTTCCTGGTCTTGCAGCACCTCATTATTTATTTATTTTATTTTAGGTACTTATATAGCACATCAATTTACGCAGCACTTTATATAGCTCATGATATTGTTCCCATTAAGCTACATTCACACGGGCAGCCAGGGGTGAATAATTGCCTGCATTCAGAGGCAGATAAATGCCACCTCTAGACACAACAACACTCTGAACTATGGTCACTGATAAACTGACCAATTAGCTTCAGCGAGTTTGTGTGTGGCTGAAAGTCTGACTCTGGACTCTCACTGGCTGCGTCCAGGGTAAGTCCAAGGCTTTATATGCATTTAAAGTATAACTGAAGGCAAAACTTTTTTTTTAGTTTTGGATAGAGTGGAGAGGGATTAAAACACCTGTCAGTATTTATCGCTGTTCGTGTCCCCATAAGGGAGATGCACCCTCTCGATTTGTCCTGTTTACCATGATCATTGGAAGTTAAAGTTAAAGTAAATACAAAATGTTGGAGTGTCCCAGAAAATAAGAGGAGAAATCTTCCAACTAGTTTTGGTGGCCCAGGGATTCCCAAGACCCTAAGAGATTCCTTTAATTTGCAGGTATATTCTCTTACTTCCTGTATTGGCTATGGTACAGGAAGTTAAGGTAAATCTAACCACTGGGGCAAAGAGGGCAAAAATAAACCTTACAGGGTTTATATCCCTCACTTACTCTACCTACAATGAAAAAAAAAAAGTTTGCCTATAGTCCTACTTTAACTGTGGCAGCACTGGCTATTGATATGTATAGAGTAAAAATCTGACAGCTGGTGCTGGTCGTACACAGAGTGCACAGCGTTTAGTACCACAAACGAGAATCACTAGAACTTCAGCAGCAGTGGTGTAGCGTGGGGGGCCGTGGCAAAATCCCGCACCAGTGTGTGTCACCCCTGGCTCCGTGCTCCTAATTTCTTTTTCCTGAGTCCCCGCGCTCCAGTCTCATGCTGGCCCCTATTGCTCTGTGATTGGGCGAATGGGGTCATGTGCGGCGGTGGGGCTAGCCTGTCCTCAGTTGCGGGGCTGGCCTTCGCTTCGCTTTGAGCCACTACTGTCTTTTCCTCCTCCTTTTCTCCGGACCAGATTCCAGATCATTTCCCTGTCGTGGCAAGCAGCCAGTCTGGCAGTTTGACAGGCCGCAGAGCAGATGGAAGAAAAGCAGGTGAGAGACTCCCTCATGAGTTATGTTGCTGGCCTGGGGAAGGGGGGGTGGACACGGCCTGGGGAGAAGGAATAGCCAGTAAGTCAGTATAGTGGTCAGTGTAGTGTGTAGTATAGTGGTCAGTGTAGTGTAGTGATCAGTGTAGTGTAGTTGTCAGTGTAGTGGACAGTGTAGTGTAGAGGTCAGTGTAGTGTAGAGTTCAGTGTAGTGGTCGGTGTAGCGTAGTGTAGTGGACAGTGTAGTGTAGTTGACAGTGAAGTCGTCAGTGTACTGGGCACTGGACAGTGTATTGTAGTGGTCAGTGTAGTGTAGTGGTCAGTGTAGTGGACAGTGTAGTGTGTAGTCGTTAGTGTAGTGGACACTGGACAGTGTAGTGTAGCGGACAGTGTAGTGTAGTGTAGTGGTCAGTGTAGTGTAGTGGTCAGTGTAGTGTAGTGATCAGTGTATTAAACAAATTTAAGGAAAATGGGATTTTTATGGTGCCAACATATGCAAAAACAACGTTCTATTTTATACAAAAACTTTTATTGTATCATATAAAGAATAAAATATATAAAAAGGAATTTTAAGAATTTTTACCACCATTGGAATACAATTGAATGATGCACTTTAGATATTATCTCATTGCCTATGCGTTCAACATGTTTCGCAATTCTTTGCTTCATCAGGAACTTTTTAAGGCATAGACAAGTTCTAAATAAACAACAAATATACTGATTATACGTCAAATATACTGATTTTACAACTATATCCACATACTTCACATATAGTACATAATTACAAAGTATTGTATTTAAATTGTACCACAGAAAACCATGTTTACTGGAACCTCATAAAAGTGCTTTTTTGCTTTTTTACCTGTTCAACAATCAAGAAAGAACTCCTATTAGGAGGGGATCAGGTGCCAAATCCAATTCCGGAAGGACGATGTCCCACAAAACAAGGACTGCAGAGTAGAACAATGTTGCACAGATAAATAATCCAAGTTAAATTGAATATTTTGGTATTTTAAATTTATGTTGATAAATTATCTATCCAAATGGAAAGACAGCAGGAATAGTATAAAATTAGAGTCTTTTTAGGATTGGGACCAAAACCACCCAATAAGGGATGTTTCGGATAATATAAATGGGAATTAGACATATGCAATAACGATGGGAAGAAAACAACACCCAAGCCAGGACTCAAGAAGCAGACATAGGACAAAGTATAAATAGTAGTGACATGAGTATTTGAAAAATACCTGTCTTTTAGATAACTTGGTTTCAAGGAAAGAGACCCATAATTGCTCCAGAGAAAAACCTTTGGTACACTGGTCAAGAAGGTCAGACTGTCACAGATAAGACCCACGCTATGGTCCAATAATCTAAATCACCAATGGTGAAGCAGATGATTACACTAGAGAGGGAAAAAGGAAATAAATGTAGTAACTATCACTTTTGTTAGATAGGATGACCCAGGGCGGGGTATTGAAACCCCTTGCCCTGGATCACCCGGCACATTGGTTATTCAAAATAAGTATGATATATATATGGGGCAACGTCCCAATAGCGATAGACAAGTTTTTTTGGAAAAAACATACCGCAGTAGCAAGTCCCAGGCTTGAGGTGATTTCCCAGACATGCAGCATATGTTGGAGATAGGTCTGTATATGGCGCTGCCATATCAGGCTTTTTATAGACCGACGTTCATCCTCCAATCAGGCGGCGTCTGACGTCGCCGCCGTGCAATTG
>BLSH010249677.1:19534-31761 GCA_018402905.1 Glandirana rugosa
TGCTGTCTGTCCTCAGAGCAACAGCACAGACAGCAGTAGTAAAGTAATCTATCTCAGGATGCAGGATCAGGTCTTAAAATGGCTAAAATCTGTCCCTCACGCCGTCAGCTACCTTTCCCTACACTAACCCAAGGAGCATGTGACTGCAGCACTGTGACTCCAGCTTATAAAGAGGCTGGGTCACATGATGCACCGGCCAATCACAGCCATGCCATTAGTAGGCATGGCTGTGATGGCTTCTAAGGGCAAACCAGTGAAACGCTTGTTGATTGGCTGCCCTGCAGCTTCTCAACACGTGGAGTAAAATAGCAGAACCCCGGACCGAACCCGAACGATTTTTGAAATGTCCGGGTCCGGGTCCGTGCCACGGACACCCTAAAGTTCGGTACGGACCCGAACGTTACAGTCCGGGTTCGCTCAACACTAAAGGTTACTAAACTTACGAAAGTTCTCGTAAGACAGAATAAAAAATCAGAAGGGATGTAATGTGTTGCAGTGTATTAAACAAAATTAAACAAAAATTGTACGATCTGGTATTGTACAAGATAAATGTGCGTGCTTGTCCAATCTGATAATATCAGATGAACTGTCATGATTGGTTTTGAAAGCTCTGTACTAACAATACAATTATTGTACGATTGTTTCAAAAGCTGTATTTTTGATCCACTTTTCGAATCGTGTGTACAAGGTTAGGTACAAGGTTAGCCAGCACCCGGCAAGTGCATGGGCATTTATATAGCTTCAGATACTAGATGGAACTGCTTTATACTTATGGGCAAGATCCAATCTTTTATATCCAATGTGTGTTCATCATAGGCCTACAAGTGTGGATGCACACAAATGATATACAGCAAATGTTGTCATGCTTTTATGAACTTGGAGCTACTTGGTTGGACCCATCAGAGATATTCTTGTTTATCAAAATAATTTATTTCATACTATCACTGATACAGTATATCACAAAAGTGAGTACACCCCTCACATTTTTGTAAAATATTTTTTATATAATTTCATGTGACAACACTGAAGAAATGACACTTTGATACAATGTAAAGTAATGAGTGTACAGCTTTTATAACAGTGTAAATTTGCTACCCCTTCAAAATAACTCAACACACAGCCATTAATGTCTAAACCACTGGCAACAAAAGTGAGTACACCCCTAAGTGAAAAAGTCCAAATTGGGCCCAATTAGCCATTTTTCCTCCCCGATGTCATGTGACTCATTAGTGGTACAAGGTCTCAGGTGTGAATGGGTAGCAGGTGTTTTAAATGTGGTGTTATCACTCTCATTCTGTCATACTGGTCGCTGGAAGTTCAACATGACACCTCATGGCAAAGAACTCTCTGAGGATATGAAAAAAAGAATTGTTGCTCTACATAAAGATGGCCTAGGCTATAAGAAGGTTGCCAAGACCCTGAAACTGAACTGCAGCACGGTGGCCAAGACCATGCAGTGGTTTAACAGGACAGGTTCCACTCAGAACAGGCTTTGCTATGGTCGACCAAAGAAGTTGAGTGCACATGCTCAGTGTCATATCCAGAGGTTGTCTTTGGGAAATAGAGGTATGGGTGCTGTTAGCATTGCTGCAGATGTTGAAGGGGTGGGGGTCAGCCTGTCAGTGCTCAGACCATACGCCGCACACTGCATCAATTTGGTCTGCATGGCTGTCGTCCCAGAAGGAAGCCTCTTCTAAAGATGATGCACAAGAAAGCCCTCAAACAGTTTGCTGAAGACAAGCAGACTAAGGACATGGGTTACTGGAACCATGTCTTGTGGTCTGATGAGACCAAGATAAATTTATTTAGTTCAGATGTGTCAAGAGTGTATGGCGGCAACTAGGTGAGGAGTACAAAGACAAGTGTGTCTTGCCTACAGTCAAGCATGGTGGTAGGAGTGTCATGGTCTGGGGCTGCATGAGTGCTGCTGCCACTGGGGAGCTACAGTTCATTGAGGGAACCACGAATGCCAACATGTAATGTGACATACTGAAGCAGAGCATAAGCCCCTCCCTTTGGAGACTAGGCCACAGGGCAGTATTCAAACATAATGACCCCAAACACACCTCCAAGACGACCACTGCCTTGCTAAAGAAGCTGAGGGTAAAGGTGATGGACTGGCCAAGGATGTCTCCAGACCTAAACCCTATTGAGCATCTGTGGGGCATCCACAAATGGAAGGTGGAGGAGCACAAGGTCTCTAACCTCCACCAGCTCCATAATGTCATCATGGAGGAGTGAATGAGGACTCCAGTGGCAGCCTGTGAAGCTCTGGTGAAGTAAAGAAGGAAAAACAAGAGATTGGCGCACCGATCTCCTGCAATACCCTTAAAAGGTTTTATTAAAAGCAATAAGGTTAAAAAATATACTCACAAACGAAGCAGCAAAGACAAACAAGAAGACAAGTGGTCGTGAGGCCTTCAGGGCATCTACGGATCTCCACCTCAGAAGGGGTTGGAAGGCTGACACGTTTCCAGGGTGAACTTTCTTCTTCAGAGCCTATAGACCATGAGGCATATCCCTCATATATATGTGCACCCATGTATGCTGAGTCATGATTGAACAACCCACCCCCCTAAAAAGGGGGAGTGGCTATGTGGCCCATTAAAATGGTAGCACCGCCCCTATCCCCAGTTATATACGCCCATACACATATCTATAGACCCATAGATGTCAGTGTATATACATATGTACAATGCACAAGTATACAAACATGAATATAAAAATATATAAATGTAAATGTAAATATAAATATGGATAAAAATAAAAATTAACATGAATATAATTATAAGTACATGCCCACACCTATTCTCAAGTAACATGTGCCTTCCACTGGTGCATTACTGCCCCAATAGCCATCTACTATAGTGCAAACAGTTTGGTATAGTTTGGTACAGTTCAATCCACTCCCGATCTATGCATCTCAATGGCCAGGCATGTCAGGTGATAGATGGCAATCTGTAGTGACACTCGGCGGTGTCCTCTATAGAACCGTACAGTGCTTACCCCCGCAAGGACCATCTGACTGATGGAGGAAGATATGGTTGTCTGATGTGAGCTGGGACTGTATCCCTTGTCATATACAGCGTCCCAAACTCTGTGGGATGCACAGAACCCCGCGACCCGGAAGTGCGGGCAGAAGTGCGTTCCACTGACGTCACTTCCGGGTCGTCGGTTGTCCAGGGGTTCACCCTGGAAACGCGTCAGCCTGGCCACATGGACACCGTCCGGTCCCCCTACTGAGGTGGAGATCCGTAGATGCCCTGGGGGCCCCACAAACACTTTTCTTCTTGTTTGTCTTTGCTGCTCCATTTGTGAGTATATTTTTTAACCTTATTGCTTTTAATAAAACTTTTTAATGAAATATTGGTGGCTCCACAAAATATTGACATTTTGGTTCCCGATTTGTATGTTTTTATTTAGGGATGTACTCACTTTTGTTGCCAGCGGTTTACACATTAATGGCTGTGTGTTGAGTTATTTTGAGGGGACAGCAAATTTACACTGTTATACAAGCTGTACACTCTTTACTTTACATTGTATGTCATTTCTTCAGTGTTGTCACATGAAAAGATATAATAAAATATTTACAAAAATGTGAGGGGTGTACTCACGTTTGTGAGATACTGTATCAGTGATAGTATAAAATAAATGACATTCATAAACAAGAATATCTCTGATTGGTCCAACCAATTAGCTTCAAGTTCATAAAAGCATGACCGCATTTGCTGTATATAATTAGTGTGTATCCACACTTGTTGTAGGCCTATGATGAACACACATAAAATATTTACAAAAATGTGAGGGGTGTACTCACTTTTGTGAGATACTGTATATGCATGGTGGTGCATTCACAACGTAACCATATAGAGGTACTCTTGATGAAAGCGAGCATTGGCCTTGCTGTGAAAAATTGCAATGGTATGCACCTATCAAACAGGTTCTGAAAAATTGGTCTTTGGCTGTCAGTGGTGCCTTCACACCTTAACCCTATAAAAGTTCTACAAGCAAGCAATGTCAGTCTGATACCACCACCAATCCCCAAAAGTATGATACCAGAAGAATGACCCCTATTGGTGGGACTGGTGGGAGGTGGTGGAACAGAAAAGATCAATACCACAGATTTATGCATAACAATTTATTGCACATAAGTACAGATAAAAAATGTGTATGGCAACTAAACTTGTTAATATCTACATGAATGTCACATCCTGTTAAAACCATGAAAACGTATCATCCAGCCAGCCCACACCAATCAGAGTATATGTTCTTTACGTTATTCTGCAGTCCTACGCAAAAGGAGAAGAGCCTGACGTGTTTCAGGTTCAAGTCTTTCATCAGGGGCTTGTTGCAGAATGTATTCGCGTACCTAGACGCATTTATCTAAAACAAAACAGAAAACACAATAACAAATACATCATAGTGAACATGGGAACCTGGCACATAGGAAGTACTGTGAAGCGGTGTAGGACGGAGAAAAAAAAAAGAAAAAAAAAAGGGAATCAAAAGTTTGTGTGTATCTGCCCTGTTTCTTACCCCTTTATAGATATAGGTATTGGTTTGAATGTATAATGTGTGAGTCATACTTACCTAGTAGTAATACTTGAGAGAATGTCACACTCAAAATGTACAAGAGATAACTTCAAAAAACTAATAGGAGTCAGAATGTTGCTGTAAGCATGGCTCGGGTTCCAGCTTTAAAATGTATACAGATACCCTTTATGGTATAGGAAAGAAACAGAAAACAAGGAAGAAAAGGTCCATTATTTCAAGCATCCCGGGGGAAATTGTCACACCTTTTGCAAAACATAACCACAAGAGGTCTTGAATTGGTTTATACAAAAATAAGGTCCCCTAGCTTTAGGCGAAATGAGAAATGAGAACTTGGGGGACATCCTGACAGGACAGGGGGAGAGCCAGAGACCGAGACAGACACGGAATACAAGTCTATACTGACCTTGCCACATACTCAGAGTCACGTGTTCAAAGGTAGATGTTCCCATAAACTTGTGTAAGTATAGTGAGGGCGAGAAAGAGAGGAGGGAGGCACCAATAATTTTCTGACTTCTTCACGTCAGAACGTATTGCTTTTTTAGGAGTGCGTTGTCATATTTCCACACTCCGTTCCAAAAGGGACAACAGTGTCAGTGTGTGTTCCCAAAACAAACAACGGGATCTGCCCTCGTATGTTGAACGGGAGACGCCTAAAAACAGCAAACGGCCAGGAGGGTTATAAGGAGGAATGCCAAAAAGAGGCCTCACAAAGACATTATAGAGCTCCAACCCTTTGGGTGCATCCCCAGAGCTGCCCTCCCCATGAACTACCACAGATTTCAAATCATACATTGTGTGAGACCAACTGTCCCAAAGCCACAGTCGCATTCCCTTGAATATTCATCAATACAATCTTAGGATGCACATACCTCCATCTCCAGTCCCTCCTGTCTCCAAGTGCCATGCTAGTCAGGTCAGTAAGCTCCCAGGTTTGGGCTGCATTAAATAGCTAGCGCGGATGCCGGCGCATGCGCCATAGCGGTCTATTATCATGCCATACAATGGTGTCATCGGTCCACGCCATCCATCGGACTCTGGCTTGTCCGACGCATCTCCGGTCTCCGCCCACTGGGGCGGGGGAACTGCACGCATGCCCACCATCCACAGGGGCGAGGTTGGCAACATCCAAGAGCTCAGAGAGACCGGCCGCGCCCCAGCCAAGACAACCAGAGTGCGCCCCCGGTCCTCCCGGCCCGTGGGGCCAGCACACACACTCTGTCCCTATCACCAAGAGGCAGGGGGAGGGAACAATCTCGATACATCTGCTGTGCCTGTCCTCACATGAAAAAAGATGAAGACAAAATGAGAGACGCACAACGCAAATACAATGCAAACAAAAAAAGGAACAACATGATCCTCCATTCCCAAAAGGGGAGGGGAAAAGGCACCTCATAAATGCAGAACCAAGCCCCCCCAAAAGAGAAGGGAGAAACAAGAGGAGGAAGGGAGGGGAAGGGGAAAATAAGATAAATTAATAGTGGAGGAAGGAATAAATTGCAAAACTCAAAAAATGAGAAAAAAAAATTATATTCATCAGCATTATTCATGTCAGCCCAACCTCCTGAGATGAAACCTTCCAGGAAGGGGCGAAAGCTGATTGAACTGTTTAGGCCTGGAGGATTGGTCACCCTCAACAATACAATCCAGCGAGTTTCCTTCTGTAAGAGGGATTTATCCGAATCACCACCCCTGTGATCAGGATGTACTCTGTCTAGTATTGCGAAACTGATTTTGGGAAAAATACCCTCATGGACGTACCAAAGGTAGGTCAGGGTTCCTATTGTGCATACTCAAAATATGGCGTGCTGCTCTTTTATAGTATTCCCGAATTGTCTTTCCAATATAGAACCCCCACATGAACAGGTCAGAAGATAAACCACCCCTGATGTTTTGCAATTTGCAAAGTGGCGGGGCTTAAAAATTTGACCATTTTGTAATTTCATCTTAGGGTCCATATTCATAAAGAGACAGCACCTACAGTGCCCGCTCATAAAGGTTCCCCTGTGTACACAGGGGTCCCCCCTTCTCTCTCCCTTGTACTAACTCTATGTCAGACTGTCTTGTAATGATCTGGACTTCCGAAATGTGATTTGGGGATTGTCTGAGAGGAAGGGTCTAAGGTTGGGGTCAGTCTTTAAGATTTGCCAGTGTTTGGTAAGGATCTGTCGAATGATCTGATGTTGTTTTGTATAGGTGATAATTATTCTACTAGGATCAAATTGGGGCCCCTTTTTCCTCTTACTTGTTTGACTCTCCCCAAACAGTAATTCCTGTCTGGTTTTGGGCCTCGCCCATTTTAAGGCCTTTTTAAGGGTGGAGTTGGAGTACCCTCTCTGCAAAAATCTAGTTTTTAGTTTGTTTGATTCTTCCTGAAAGGATTGTTCACTGGAACAGTTGCGACGGAGTCGCAAATACTGTCCGTAGGGTATTGATCTCACCAGATTTTCAGGGTGGGAACTTGTGGCATGGAGGATTTGATACCCCCGCTGTCTCTTTTCAGAATAGGGTGCTTTCCAATCTGCTTTCCTCACCCTTATATAAGGCCACATCTAGAAATGTTAATCTCGTCTCACTTGCCACCATAGTGAATCTGAGATTGAGGTCATTATTATTCATGGCCAACAAGCATTGATCAAGGAGGTCCTATGTATAATAATAGGTATAATAAAAATGTCGTCTATGTACCTGAGCCAGACCAGGATGTGACTGGTGAACTGGCTCAGGTCTTCGCTTAACAAGAATGTCCTTTCCCACTCCCCCAGGTACAGATTGGCGTAGGATGGGGCACAAAACATCCCCATCACTACGCCCTGCACCTGGAGGAAGTGGGATCCGTCAAATGAGAAGACATTATTGGTCAGAATAAAGTTTAGGGCTGTAGTCAAAAAATCATGAAACCTGGTGTCATCCCTGTGAGATTGCAACAGGAAATGTCTGATGACCTTCACTCCCCGCTGGTGAGCAATTGAGCTGTAGAGGGCCTCTACATCCACCGAGACCAACCATGCCCCGGGGGTATGCAGAGGCCCTCCAAGCTCTGCAAGAGGTGCGCAGTGTCCCTGATATACGAAGGCAGGTTCACTACCAAGGGACGCGGTTGTGTGTCAATAAATCTACTCAGGTTTTCAGTAATAGATCCCCGGCCAGACACAATGGGTCTGCCTGGGGGATTTTTTACATCCTTGTGGACCTTGGGCAGACTATAAAAGTTCAGGACTCTGCCCAATGTCCACAAGGATGTAAAAAATTCCCCAGGCAGACCCATTGTGTCTGGCCGGGGATCTATTACTGGCTCCGATACTGGGATTGGAATCCAAGGGGGGAAATTTGCTAGACTTTTTTCTGAGATGGGAATCATCAACATTCTCAGTTTTGGTATCTTTCCCTTTCCCTCCTCCTGGGCTTGCTCAGCCAAGACTGCATTCAAATCGGCTAGGGCCTTCTTTTCCCAATCTGTAAAGGTGTCCCTACTGGCTGGTAGTGAGTTTTTTGTTTTTAAATCCCTATTTGCGTGGAGACTTTGCAGCAACAGTCTCCTTGCAAAAGATGTAGGTCCTTTTTTACCTCAAATGTATCTGTCTCAGACTGAGGGCAAAAGGTAAGCCCCCTCTGTAGTAATTGTATTTCCCCAGTTGATAATGTATAGTCAGATAAATTAATAATGTCAAGTCTCAATTCCCCATCCGTCTCTGGCTCCCTTCCACCTTGTCCCGCTAGGTGGCATTTGTTGGATTCTCCCTGGGAAAATCCCTAGAGGGTTATGTTGGAAATTATGAATTTATAATATTATTTTGAATAATATTGGGCTCTGAAATATATTAAATGTATTAAATATAATGTAAAGTTAGTTATATATGTGAATGTTATTTCAATGTGCTTCTGGACAGAGAAAATGTTGTATGTGCAATTCTATTTCAAAACTCATGTGAAGTAATGCTATAGGAGGAGGCATGTGTGTCTCCTTATGGACTAAAGCCATATAAGTAGGTGAAGTTTGCTTTGAAATAGCTGACCTAACGGTTTCAAACAGTATAAAAGAAGTGACTTTGTAGGGAAGGGTAGGAAGAGAAAGATGGAGGACACTCTCAGAGACGTGACGTGAACACCTGTCAAAACTCTTCCTCCTCCTGACTGACATCTGAAGCCATGCCATATCTCATCATTTTATGTTGCTACGTAAGTTTGTCTTATGTTATGTCTTGAAGAATAAACCCTTAAAAGATTTTCTAATGATGTCGTTCATGCAAGAGTTCTTCGATGGAAGCTGAGAAAGGATTTTCAACAGGTTCCTCCGTATTCCCTTTATAATTATGTGATGTATTTGTCTCTGTGTGAGACCCTGAATGCCCAGAGGGGTCACCTCATGTAGAGTCAGATTTGTGTGAGTGTGTCATACCCATCACCTGATTAAAGGGTCTATTAGAAACCGTGGATTCAGTGATATGTCTTTTGTTGGATTTGTTTGTGGTATTTGGTGATCACCATTTGTGCTTTTGTGTTCCTTTTCTTCCCTGTGAGATATGTGAATTGGAGGAGCAAATAGAGTTACGTGAAGAATTAGATCCCTTCATTTTGTTGTAAGTTCTGAAGTATGCATTCTGTCTAAAATGTCTGTTCTGTGAGTTGGAGTTTTGCCAACGATATGCTTTACCCTCCCTAGAGGCCGTTTTGTCCCGCCAGAACTTCCGTTCCTTGGTGGTAATTATTTCTTTGACTGTTTGGTCAATATGGTTCTTAATACTCTCCTCTTGTTCCCTGTAGTTGGGATGGTCCCTGAACGTTTCTAATTGGGAATAGATGATGTCAATGTCCCTCTCAACCAAGGAGATTCTCTTTTGATATTCCTCTATAAGTAATGTCATCATAGTCTTTGAACACTGTTGAAAAACAAAAAACTCACTACCAGCCAGTAGGGACACCTTTACAGATCGGGAAAAGAAGGCCCTAACCGATTTGGATGCACTCTTGGCTGAGCAAGCCCAGGAGGAGCTCATTGATCAATATGACATTGAGGCCCTCCTAGCCAATCCCGAAGGGAAAGGGGTATGGTACCAAAACTGAGAATGTTATTGTTTCCCATCTCAGAAAAAAGTCTAGCAAATTTCCCCCCTTGGACTCCAATCCCAGTATTGGAGCCTTCTTGGCTATGACCTCCCTTGAATTGAACAAAATAAAAAGATCACAGAAACAGTATAATCTTTCAGCGGGTCAGAGGGAAGCCTTAAAAACTTTAAAAGATTTGCATCACCTTACAATAAAGCCCTCAGGTAAAGTGGGAAATGTTGTGGTGATGACAAATACATAATACCCCCAAATGTGTATGACTATCTTGCGAAACACAGGTCCTCAAGGATGTAAATCCCCCGGCAGACCCATTGTGTCTGGCAGGGGATCTATTACTGAAAACCTGAGCAGATTTATTGACACACAACTGCGTCCCTTGGTAGTGAACCTGCCTTCGTATATCAGGGACACTGCACAGCTCTTGCAGACCTTGGAGGGCCTCTGCATACCCCCAGGGGCATGGTTGGTCTCGGTGGATGTAGAGGCCCTCTACAGCTCAATCCCTCACCAACGGGGAGTGGAGGTCGTCAGACATTTCCTGTCACAATCTCACAGGGATGATGCCAGGTTTCATGAATTTTTGACTACAGCCCTAAACTTTATTCTGACCCATAATGTCTTCTCATTTGATGGATCCCACTTCCTCCACGTGCAGGGAGTAGCGATGGGGACGTGTTGTGCCCCGTCCTAAGCCAATCTGTACCTGGGGGAGTAGGAAAGGACATTCTTGTTGAGCGAAGACCTGAGCCAGCTCACCAGTCACATCCTGGTCTGGCTCAGGTACATAGACGACATATCATGTCATGTTGGCCATGAATAATAATGACCTCAATCTCAGATTTACTATGGTGGCAAGTGAGACCAGATTAACATTTCTAGATGTGGCCTTATATAAGGGTGAGGAGAGCAGATTGGAAAGCACCCTATTCCAAAAAGAGACAACGGGGTATCAAATCCTCCACGTCACAAGTTTCCACCCTAAAAATCTGGTGAGATCAATACCCTACGGACAGTATTTGCGACTCCGTCACAACTGTTCCAGTGAACAATCCTTTCAGGAAGAATCAAGCTTAAAACTAGACTTTTGCAGAGAGGGTACTTCAACTCCACCCTTAAAAAGGCCTTTAAATGGGCGAGGGCCAAAACCAGACAGGAATTACTGTTTGGGGAGAGCCAAACAAGTAAGAGGAAAAAGGGGCCCCAATTTGATCCTAGTAGAATAATTATCACCTATACAAAACAACATCAGATCATTCGACAGATCCTTACCAAACACTGGCAAATCTTAAAGACTGACCCCAACCTTAGACCCTTCCTCTCAGACAATCCCCAAATCACATTTCGGAAGTTCAGATCATTAAGAGACAGTCTGACACAGAGTGAGTAAAGGGAGAGAGGAGGGGGGACCCCTGTGTACACAGGGGAACCTTTATGAGCGGGGGCTGTAGATGCTGTCTCTTTATGAATATGGATCCTAAGATGAAATTACCAAATGGTCAAATTTTTAAGCCCCGCCACGCAAATTGCAAAACATCAGGGGTGGTTTATCTTCTGACCTGTTCATGTGGGGGGTTCTATATTGGAAAGACAATTCAGGAATTCTATAAAAGAGCAGCACACCATATTTCGAGTATGCGCAATAGGAACCCTTACCTACCTTTGGGACGTCACGTGAGAGAGGTCCATGGGGGTATTTTTCACAAAATCAGTTTCGCAATACTAGACAGAGTACATCCTGATCACAGGGGTGGTGAGTTGGATAAATCCCTCTTACAGAAGGAAACTCGCTGGATTGTATCGTTGAGGGCGACCAATCCTCCAGGCCTAAACAGTTCAGTCAGCTTTCTCCCCTTCCTGGAAGGTTTCACCTCAGGAGGTTGGGAAGGACATGGATAATGCTGATGAATATCATTTTTTTTTTCTAATTTTTTGAGTTTTGCAATTTATTCTTTCCTCCTCCCTTCATCCACTATTCATTTATCTTATTTTCCCCTTCCCCTCCCTTCCTCCTCTTGTTTCTCCCTTCTCTTTTGGGGGGGCTTGGTTCTGCATTTATGAGGTGCCTTTTCCCCTCCCCTTTTGGGGATGGAGGATCATGTTGTTCCCTTTTTTTTTTTGCATTGTATTTGCATTGTGCATTAGAGTTGAGCGAACACCTGGAAGTTCGGGTTCTGCTGGTCCGTCCGAACTTCGTGACAAAGTCCGGGTCCGGGTCCGGACGGAACCCGAACGATCGCACGGAGAAGGTCCACAAGCGAGTTGAGATTACGTGTTACGTTTATGTTACGTTTTTTTTTTTCCCTTGTTGTACTAGGAGGTAGGGGTTTTCCCCTCCCCTTTTCCGTGGAGTATTTACGTCTTGGTTCGGGGGGGTTTTCTCTTCCCTCTTTGTTCTCCTCCTTCCCTCCCCTTCCCCTTTTATTCTATTTACTTATCACCTACTTCCCTCCTCCTTTCTTATTTAACGTTTTGAGTTTTTTAATCTTTTTTTTTTACTATAAGTAGTCGTAATAGGTACAGGAAGGGTTGGAGGACTCCACTTTGGAAGGTCCTTCCCCTCTTTCGACTGACTTGACAAATCCGGACCTCCTAACCAGCGGGAGTTGCTA
>BLSH010249677.1:37191-50886 GCA_018402905.1 Glandirana rugosa
GTATGTGAAATCTCTAATTTCTGCTATCTGTCCTCAGAGCAACAGCACAGACAGCAGTAGTAAAGTAATCTATCTCAGGATGCAGGATCAGGTCTTAAAATGGCTAAAATCTGTCCCTCACGCCGTCAGCTACCTTTCCCTATACTAACCCAAGGAGCATGTGACTGCAGCACTGTGACTCCAGCTTATAAAGAGGCTGGGTCACATGATGCACCGGCCAATCACAGCCATGCCATTAGTAGGCATGGCTGTGATGGCTTCTAAGGGCAAACCAGTGAAACGCTTGTTGATTGGCTGCCCTGCAGCTTCTCAACACGTGGAGTAAAATAGCAGAACCCCGGACCGAACCCGAACGATTTTTGAAATGTCCGGGTCCGGGTCCGTGCCACGGACACCCTAAAGTTCGGTACGGACCCGAACGTTACAGTCCGGGTTCGCTCAACACTATTGTGCATCTCTCATTTTGTCTTCATCTTTGTTCGTGTGAGGACAGGCACAGCGGATGTGTCAGGATTGTTCCCTCTCCCTGCCTATTGATGATCGGGACAGAGTGTGTGTGCTGGCCCCGCATGCCGGGAGGACCGGGGGCGCACTCTGGTTGTCTTGTCGTGGGCGCGGCCGGTCTCTCTGGGCTCTTGGATGTTGCCAACCCCGCCCCTGTGGATGGTGGGCATGTGTACGGTTCCCTCGCCCCAGTGGATGGAGACCGGGGATGCGTCGGACAAGCTAGAGTCCGATGGATGGCGCGGACCAATGACGCCATTGTATGGCACGATTATAGACCGCTATGGCGCATGCGCCAGCGTCCGCGCTAGCTATTTAATGCAGTTCAAAGGAGGGACTGGAGATGGAGGTATGTGCATCCTAAGATTGTTTTGATGAATATTCAAGGGAATGCGACTGTGGCTTTGGGACAGCTGGTCTCATACATTGTATTATTTGAAATTTGTGGTAGTTCATGGGGAGGGCAACTCCAGGGATGTACCCAAAGGGTTGGAGCTCTATAATGTCTTTGTGAGGCCTCTTTTTGGCATTCCTCCTTATAACCCTCCTGGCCGTTTGCTGTTTTTAGGCATCTCCCATTCAACATACGAGGGCAGATCCTGTCATTTGTTTTGGGAACACACGCTGACACTGTTGTCCCTGTTGGAACGGAGTGTGGAAATATAACAACACACACCTAAAAAAGCAATATGTTCTGATGTGGAGAAGTGGGAAAATTAGTGGTGCCTCCCTCCTCTCTTCCTCGCCCTCACTATACCTACACAAGTTTGTGGGAACGTCTACCTTTGAACATGTGACTCTGAGTATGTGGCAAGGTCAGTATAGACTTATATTCCGTCTCTGTCTCTGGCTCTCCCTCTGTCCTGTCAGGATGTCCCCCAAGTTCTCATTTTGCCTTAGGCTAGGGGACCCTGTTTTTGTATAAACCAATTCAGGACCTTTTGTGGTTATGTTTTGCAAAAGGTGTGTGACAATCTCCCCCGGGATGCATGAAATAATGAACCTTTTCTTCCTTGTTTTCTGTT
Organism: Glandirana rugosa; assembly: GCA_018402905.1. NCBI lineage: Eukaryota > Metazoa > Chordata > Amphibia > Anura > Ranidae > Glandirana > Glandirana rugosa. Next base: position 38,721 of record BLSH010249677.1, read on the forward strand.
TCTTTCCTATACCATAAAGGGTATCTGTATACATTTTAAAGTTGGAACCCGAACCACTCTTACAGCAACATTCTGACTCTTATTTATTTTTTGAAGTTATCTCTTGTTGTACATTTTGAGTGTGAAGTCCTCTGAAGTATTACTACTAGGTAAGTATGACTCACACATTATACATTTGAGCCACTACCTATATCTATAAAGGGGTAAGAAACAGGGCAGATAGACACAAACTTTTGTTTTCTTTTTTTTTTTTTCTCCGTCTTACACCGCTTCACAGTACTTCCTATGTGCCAGGTTCCCATGTTCACTATGATGTATTTGTTATTTTTTTTTTCTGTTTTGCTTTAGATAAAGCTCATCTAGGTATGCAAATACATTCTACAATAAGCCTGTGACGAAAGGCTTGAACCTGAAATGCGTCAGTCTCTTCTCCTTTTGCGTAGGACTTCGGAATGACGTAAAGAACATATACTCTGATTGGTGTGGGCTGGCTGGATGATACTTTTTCATGGTTTTAACAGGATGTGACATTCATGTAGATATTAACAAGTTTAGTTGCCATACACATTCTTTATCTGTACTTATGTGCAGTAAATGAGAAATTGCTATACATAAATCTGTGGTATTGATCTTTTCTGTTCCACCACCTCTAAAGTCCCACCAATTGGGGTCATTCTTCTGGTACCTTAACCCTATAGAGGTACTCTTGATGAAAGCAAGAACTGGCCTTGCTGTAAAAAATAAAATTTGATGCAGCTGTCAAACAGGTGCTGAAAAATGCTTTTTACATAAAAACATAGAAAAGTGACGGCACAAAAAGACTGAGTAGTCCATCGAGTCTGCCCCTTTTTATTTTTATTTTTTTTATTTATTTTTTTTATATATTTTTTTTTTTTTTTTTTTTTTACATTAACCTTGTTGTCTGACTATAGATTTATGTTTATCCCAAGCATGTTTGAAGCCATTTACTGTTGACTGTCTCACAACCTCTGTTGGTAGTTTATTCCAATCATCAACCACCCTTTCAGTAAATAATACTTTCTAAGATTAGTTTTGAACTTCCCTCCAGTTAGTTTGAGGTCATGTCCCCGTGTTCTTGATTTTGGTTTCATATTGAAAAGACTGCCCTCCTGAACCTTATTCCCCCCCTTGATGTATTTAAAGGTTTCAATCATGTCTCCCCTCTCCCTTCTTTCCTCCAGACTGTACATATTAAGTTCCTGAAGTTGCTCTTGATATGTTTTATCCCCCAGACCTTTCACCATTTTTGTTACCCGTCTCTGAACTCGTTCTATGTTATCAATATCTTTTTGTAAGTGTGGTCTCCAGAACTGGACGCAGTATTCTAAGTGAGGTGTTGATGGCCCCTTCACACAGTAACCCTATAGAGGTACTCCTGATGAAAGCGAGAATTGGCCCTGCTGTCAAAAATTGCAATTATATGCACCTGTCAAACTTGTGCCCATGAAACCTACACCAAAACATTCTTCCAGAAGAAATCAACACCCACAATGCTAGGCAGCCTAGAAGTCCTGCAGAGATTCCATATCCCAAAAACACTTAATCAGCGACATTGGCATCAGGGGCTTCATAGCTCCTGGTAATCCAGGACTAATTTATTTTGATAAAAGTCATATGGTTCACGGAGTCTGTGGACCGACGCATTCTATGATCAGTAACAAAACCTCCAGCAGCACTGAATGCTCGTTCGGAAAGCCCGCTGGATGCAGGGCAGCCCAACAGCTAAATAGCATACTGAGCAAGTTCTGGCCAGTTGTCTATTCTCATGACCCAGTAAGCCAGTGGATCGTTGACTGGAAAGCTCTCCATCTCTGTTTTTGCCACTAGAAAATCGTCCACCATGGAGGACTAAAAAAATGGAGAAATGCATCGCTTAAGTGGCCGCCTTCTCCACCGCTCCTCTTTTGACCAACAGAAGCCTCAAAACTACATTTTCCACGACACTGTAAACTACCAGAGTTGGGAAAAGCATTAGATAAACTCCACTTTAAGGTATACTCAGGAGATTTTATTTTCTGCACTCTATGTGGGGACGAGATGAGTTCTGATACTTTAACCTTATAACAGTGGTCAAGGAGTGTTGCAACCCATAGTAATCCTTCTCCTTTATGCCACATGTTCTTGGGTCCTTTCGCAGAGCTGCAAGAATCTCTGCTCCAATGTGGTTCCTGTCTCCTAGACACACCAGCTGAAGCACTGCATGGCACCTTTTAGCCTGACTCATTGAATAGCCCTTTGAACACTTAGGGGGTACTTGAGGTTCATAGGACAATTTAGCAGAGGAGAGCATGGAGGAGGAGGAGGAGGAAGAGGGGGTAGAGCTGACAAATCTCACATCATCACAGGCTGTATGGAGACATGGAGGCACAGCAAGCTGCAGCACTGAGCCCTGTCTTTCATGCTTCCGAGTTGCAAGCAGAGTTACCCAGTGTGCTGTCAACAAAATATATCATTCCTGCCCATGCTTGCTGGACCAGGTGTCAACAGTAACGTGGACTGTGTGGCTGACTGCCTTGCCCAATGATCTCACAACATTGCCTTCCACATGATGGTAGAGAGACGGAATGTCCTTACGTGAAAAGAAATAGCGACTGGGAACCTGCCAGTGGGGTACAGCACATGCTGCAAATTCACAGAAGGGGGCAGAATCCACCAGGCAGAAAGGCAGAAGTTGGAGAGCCAGCCACTTTGACAAGCTTGCATTCAGATGCTGGGCATGTGGGTGGCAAGGACTATATTTTTTTTCCTCTGCAGCAGATGGAGCAGAGAAATTTGCCAGCTATAGTCTACAGCTGGTGGTGTGCCGCTGGCAGATGTGCTTCAAGGACCTGGGACACCCTGCGATACACCATCATCTCTGACAGTGGAGGCTGTTGCATGAGGTATAGTAGGGGCAGACTGAGGTGAGTAAGGAGGAAGAGGGACAGATCTGTGCCCCTTTTGTGTGGCTTTTAGGTGCACTTGCCAATGGGCTGAGTGGTGGGAGGTCAAATGCCTGGTAAAACATGTGGTACCCAAATGGCTGATCTTTTTGCCACATTTAATGTGCGAAGACCGGGCCTCTTTTTGGAGTTCAGTGGTTACGAGTTAAAATCAGGTTTTTTTGCTATAAAATTACTTAGAACCCCCAAACATTATATATTTTTTTCTAACACCCTAGAGAATAAAATGGCGGCCGTTGCAAAACTTTATGTCACACCGTATTTGCGCAATGGTCTTACAAACGCAATTTTTCTTGAAAAATTCTGTTTTTTGAGTTTAAAAAGTAAGATAACAATAAAGTTAGGTCAATTTTTTCCATATTGTGAAAGATAATGTTACGCCGAGTAAAATGATACCCAACATGTCATGCTTCAAAATTGCGTCCGCTCGCGGAATGGCATCAAATTTTGCAACATAAAAATCTCCATTGGCAACGTTTAAAAAATTCTACAATTAGCAGTTTTGAGTTACAGAGGAGTTCTAGTACTAGAATTATTGCTCTCGCTCTAACGATCAGGGCGATACCTCACATGTGTGGTTTGCACACCGTTTTCATATGTGGGCGGGACTTACGTAGGCGTTCCCTTCTGTGCATGAGCTCGCAAAGACGGGGAGCTTTACATTTTTTTTTTATTATTTATTTTACTTTTTAATTTTTTTATTTTTACACTGTTCTTTTTTTGAAAAAAAATTTTGATCACTTTTAGTCATATTACAATTTATGTAAACATTCCTTGTAATAGAAAAAAGCATGACAGGACCTCTTAAATATGAGATCTAGGGTCAAAAATACCTCAGATCTCATATTTACACTTAAATGCAAAAAAAAATAAAAAATTATTTGAAAAAAATGGCATTGCAAAAAAAAAACTGGGCCCTTTAAGACCATTGGGCGGAAGTGACTTGTGATGTCGCTTCCGCCCAGCCATGTTATGGAGCCGAGTGAACGGCTTCAGCCACTCACTCGGCTCATGGACACTGGCAGGGCTGCCGTTAGAAATCACGGGGCCCCGTACAGTCTACCTGGCAGGGCCCCCCCACCCCCAATATATCAAAAACAATATTTCAACTATAATTAGTATTATTGCACATAAACATAACAGAGAACCTGTGTGAATTAGCCCTTTTTAAATAGTTTTTTTTTTTTACATTTCTTTAAAAATATTTTATTTTACAATGTTTAAAAATGACTTACTATAATGTTTAAAAGTTATTTTTTTTACTATCATTTTTTTACAGGACAGGGATGCCGACAGGACCACAGGAGGGGGGGGGTGCAGTACAGTGATGGGGGAGATCAGAGGTAGGCAGAACAATGCCTTGTGTCTGTCTCTCCCTGCAGCAGCTGAAAGCTGGCAGGAGGGAAAGAAACCAGCTTTCAGCTGCTGCAGAGAGCCACATAGGGTATCTTTCTGTAATTGCCGCTCTGTCCGACCACACCAATTCCTCCTGCTGTTTGGGGCCCCCCTGTGTACCCGGGCCCCCTATAGGAGGACTGGTGGTCCCCCCTATCAGCGGCCCTGAACACTGGGGGACGGACCTGATCATCTCCGCTGCTGTGGGTCCAGTAAGCAGCGGAGATGACCGGAAAGCAGCGGGAGGGGGAGGGTCACCTCTGCCACCACTGATAAAAGTGATCTTGAATCCACCGCTAAGACCACTTTTATCTGACATGGAATCACCTGCAGAAAAAAAACGATACCGGAGTTATGGTAGCTATCTGCTACCATAACAATGGTATTCCACTTCAAACTGCCGCCGTCATATGATGGCGGGGGGTCTTGAAGTGGTTAAGACAAACTATACAAATAGCAACAGTGCACAGGTACTAAAAAAGGCCCAGACAGCTGAACTGTGGGAAGTGGGCCGGGAGATAACAGCTCTGCAATGTGATGGAATAGGGTGGCTGCTCTTCCATGATGGCTGCCTCGTTGGGGTTGTGCCTCACCCTCACTTTCCTCCTCTGCTCTATCTGGCACCCAAGTTGTGTCAGTGACCTCATCATCATCATCTCCTCTATCCTCATTACCACTAGAGACAACTTGGCAATGTGCTGTGGCTGGGGGAACATGACTGCCAATTTGTGTACCAGAGTTCTCCCCTCTCTGTATGTTCCTGCCTTCCTCAAAATCAAAACCAACATCTGAATCGAGTAATGGCTGTGTGTCATCAAGGAGCAAGTGGCTGAGGCTGTGTTCAAATAACTCAGCTGACTCCTCCATGCCTGATGCTGGGTCTATGGTAGGAATAGCTGTGGACAAGGAGGCAGGTTTAGCCACTCTGGCAGCTGCAGGGTACTGTGTACTAGTCTCTACTTGGGTGACAGAGGATGAGGACAGTTTAGTAAGCCAGTCCACCACATCCTCTGCATGCTGTGGCTGGATAACATGGGCAACATCACTAAACAGAGGAAATGATGCCCTGCCTGAGGACTGACCATGTCCACCTTTGCCTGTGGACACATACGCTTCTGGACACCTTACAGTTCCATGGGAACATCTGCCCCTCCTTGTTGTCCTCCCAGACATGATGGGGGTTGCTTATTAACCAAATGTAATAAAGATTTGTAAATGTGTATGTGGATGCATTTTGATCAATGGAAAGTGGTGTTTGGTGCACTTTAATTTGATTACTCACTACACAGACACACTCTACGGATACACTAAAATATACTGCAATATACTGTGTCAAACATGCAGTAACACACATACCTATCTGGGGTTAAATTTGCAATAACCCGATGAAATATACAGCGTTAAATTTGCAGTAATGCAATGAAATATATGGTGTTAAACTTGCAGTAACGCACAGAACTATATGGCATTAAACTTGCAGTAATTCCAATGAAATATATGGCCTTAAACTTGCAGTAACGCATTGAAATATATGGCGTTAAACTTGCAGTAATGCACAGAATTATAAAGCGTTAAACTTGCAGTAACACTCAGAACTATATGGCGTTAAACTTGCAGTAACGCACAGAACTATATGACTTTAAACTTGCAGTAACGCACAGAACTATATGGCGTTGAACTTGAAGTAACACAATAAAATATATGGCATTAAACTTGGAGTAACGCACAGAACTATATGGCGTTAAACTTGCAATAATGCACAGAACTATATGGCGTTAACTTGCAGTAACGCACAGAACTGTATGGCGTTAAACTTTCAGTAACGCACACAACTATATAGCATTAAACTTGCAGTAAAGCACAGAAATATATGGTGTTAAACTTGCAGTAACGCACAGAACTATATAGCGTTAAACTTGCAGTAATGCACAGAAATATATGGTGTTAAACTTGCAGTAATGCAATGAAATATATGGTGTTAAACGATCACTTTGCTGACAGTATCTGAACTGTCCCTAGCAGCACACTAATGCAAAGATGAATGGTGGTCAATACAATAACTCTATCTGAGCTGTCCCTACTCTAGATACACACTATATTGACACTATCTGAACTCTGCTTAGCCGCACACTAATGTAAAGATGAATGGTTATCACTACACTCACACTGACTATCCCTAGAGTAACACCAAACTAATTTTCCACACTGGCAATAGAATCACAATAGCACACTAACTGTGTAGTAGCACCCAACAGAGCCCAGCTCTATCTCTCTCCATGCCGATATCACACTGAAAATGGCCACTATTGAAAGAATACTTTTAATGTGTGGGACGGGACTAAGAGCAATGAGCCATAATTGGATACAGTTATCATGACAGTGTCCAATCATAGCTCTGACAGTCCTTTTCACTGCTTCAGCCAATTGGGGCTTTCAATGCACTGTGCGGTGGTGCAGTGCATTGTGGTCTTTCGGCGGACCGAACAAACGCTTGAATGCCTTGATAATTCAGTTGTTCAGTGAACGGGCGAACAGTCAATGCTCAGGCCACCTATCCCTAGTCTTTATCACCATCACTTGTAATGGCACTTTGCAGGGCAATGACTCTCTCCCACAGTATGTGTTTACATGGCATGTATGTTAGACAGCACAAAGCCACACATTCACATCATGATGTAATGACACATGGAGAGGGAGTCTTTCTTACATTTGCAACTTAAAATGGTCGTAAAGTGTGAAGGTTTAGAAAGCATGAAGGTAAAAAACTTCCTGTGTGCTGCTCCCCCCACAGCCCCCCAAAAAAACTTACCTGAGCCCCCTCGATGCAGCGACATGCACAAGAGCCTTGGCTGTCCCGGGAATCCCTCTCCTCATTGGCTTAGAGAGCAGTCGGAGCCATTGGCTTCCTCAGCTGTCAATGACAGCCAGTGAGGAGAGAGTGGGGGGCCGATCAGCGGCTCTATGTGTCTTATGGACACATAGAGCAGGGCTCAGAAGTGAACACACCAGTGCCCCATAGCAGGGTGGGTTGCTATTGGGGGCACTGGTCTAGGGGGAAGAGCAAGTGCACCAGATGGGGACCCGAGAAGAAGAGGATCGGGGCTGCTCTATGCAAAACCACTGCACAGAGCAGGTAAGTATGACATATTTGTTATTTTTTTGTAAAAATAAAACTGGACCTTCAATACCACTTTCATATTCAAGTAGACACACAAATATGTAGTACTGGTATTTTGTTCTAGGAGGATACTTGGTGTACAGGACATGCACTCCAGGTACCATTTTCCAAGTGTCTTTATCCTGATTTCACAAAGGACACACAAGAAATGGCTGTTGGGGTGAACCTGGCTCTATACACATTGAAGCCTCTATTCCATTAAGGTATTGATAACTGCAAACAAGTGCATGTTGGTGTGATGCTGTGCATGACATAATTTTTAAGACTAGGTTTGGAATTGCCACTACCATGGGTTTGAGGCACATCTTGCAAGTTCAAGATCCATAAACCATAATGCACTACATGACTTTTGAACTATGGCCAGCAAGCCAACCCCTCGCTATAAAGGGGGAGATACAATGCAGCCATAGTGTCAGTGAATTGGAAGCTGTTACAGAGAAAGCTGACAAACTGCATACGGAGAGATGAGGATCAGTTAGGAAACTGTACTTCAATTCTGATTGCTAGCACTTTGAGTAATTGATCCCTTTGCTGATTTTTTTCTTATTATTGGGTTTTTTTTGTCTTTCATTTTTATCTTGTGGCTTATTTCAGGGGTCACTTTTAGCTGCTGTACAGTCCATAGTAAACTTCCAGAAAACTTCCAGGGCTTTCCTTTAAAAAAAATACAAAGATTAAAATGAGTGGGGAGTTTGGAAAAGAAACGCTTCAAAATTTGTAGAGGTAAAAAGGAAGTGCTTGAAGAGCATTGTGGACTTAATATATATACTGTATATAAAGTGGGGTATAAAAAATGTTCTTTTCCTTTTAGATATATAATTACAACATACATGGTTTCCTGTAAAATTGGTGATGGTTTCAGCTGATTTTTGATCTTGACTTTAGAAAATTTGTGCAGCACCAACTTAGGGCCTATTTACACGTGTGCATTGCAGTAATGCAAGTTACTGCGACACACATTAATATACTAATATAGTATACAACATGTATTGTGGTGGTCTTGTATTTATTTTACAGTATATGGCATCCCAACAACATACACATTCAGTAAACAAGAACACTCCTGTGCTATAGTGCACCACAGTGCATAGATGTGAATACGCTTTTTTCCATGTGCAAAATGAATGGGCTGATTTTATACAATGTACTTTCGTGTATTGAAACATTTTATATTCAGCCTTCAAGAACTTTTATACTTTTTCTTTACTTTACTCTCTGCCCCTTTTTGTGTAGCTCTTCTATCTCCACTCAGCTGCTCTGATCAACTGTCACAGTAACAGAAGCTATTTCTAAACTAACCTTTAGGGTAACCCAACTGAGTGTTTGCAAAAAACATAAATCCTATTTTTACTTATTATGTATAGTATAAAACACCAATACAACTTCCTGAACTTATTATTACTATTTTATATCAATATTGTCCTTTTATAAATACACTTGCAATGAATAAGTGAAGAAATTTGATATTGTTTCAGTTTCTATACTCCAGAATGATTATGAGAAAGTTTTGTTCAGTGCTATATTTCTGTAAAGGTATCTATTGAAAATGACATTTTTTTCATAGATCACCATATTTCTTGCCCTGTAAAAAAATGAAGCTGAAACCTTACAGCATACCAAATCACAAAAGTAAGTCTAGATTAGCAGGCTGTTGCTGTAAAGGATTAAATCATTTTCCCTGCAGTAATTTCCATGCTACATTTCAGTGACAGGCTTTAATCTGATGGTTTTAGGTTTGCTGACCATAAGAATAATTTAAAGTGACCTCCCAAAGAATATGAAATGTCATGTCCATTGTACAGTTCAACTACAGAAGTGAATGTGATTTCTAAGATACCCAGAGGTATTAGGTAGGGTGAAAGATAATTTTGTTTAAACTTAGTTGTATAATGGTGTATCCAAAAAGCAGCAGATTTTTTTTTATGTAATAAAACATGGCTCTATTCCTGGGCAGTATAAAGAATGGTTCTGATCCAGATGATATAGTTGCCTTTATCAAGAAAGTTGGAGGGCCTCCTAATAGCTTTGCTGTGAAATAAATTTATTGATAGTTACACTCCTGCTGTTATTCACATTATTTAAAACTCTGTATTAACTAGCATCTAATTTCACAAGATATTTCACATAAAGACATAACTAACACTATAGGAAGACTAATGCTTGGAGAGAGGAAAAAAAATTAAACCTAGGGGAAAAGCACTTTTTTATCTTTCACTCTCATTCAAATGCTAAATGTTCAGTTATGGTCTATCACCATAAGCATGACAATTCATAGGGTGAACTATATTTTAATCAATGAAAAATTACCATCTCAAAAGGCAAGATGATTAACTTTTATTCACTTTAAGAAACATGTTTAAATTTTGCCAAGTTAAAGTATATTAATCTTTCAAGTTTTAAAATGATTAATAAAACATTTTATAACATAGTACTAGTTGTTAAGCTGGCCATACATGACTTGTTTTTTTTTTTTCACTAAAAAAATAAACTGATTCCCCATCCACAATCAATCAAGGTGGATGGGGGGATCCACCCAACCGTGCCATTGTATTCTGACTGTAGAGAAGTCAACTGGACTCCCCCACTGTCAGAATACACTGATCAGCGCTGCAGAGTACTGGCTGCAACACTGATTGAAGTAAAGTTTTCCAGTAAGCCCACTCAGGGGCAGTTGGTCGACTGCTCTCAAACAGGACTGGGCATAGATGAATCTAAATTTAGCCAGTCCTTCCTGACCTGGATGAATTTCGATCCCTCCATGGCTAGCTTTGGTGGGGTTTATTTAAATGTCATTGCCACACCTTTTATTTGGCCAATGCAATGAGTTTTCTTGAGTTGGTCTTCGCTCTTTTTTTACAGCTTTCACTGAACTTTAATGCATACATATTCATGGGTAAATTTTCAAGTACAAATATTTGTACATTTGTAGTCTTGTAGTTATTTATGGCAGGAAAATGTGACATTTGCTTAGGGAATCTGTTAACATCTTATTTGCTTACACCATTGTCTAACGCATACATCAGAGGAATGAATGCAAATGTTGGCCTAAGTTAAAATGATTTCCTGTCATCTAATTTAGGGAAATACAGATTTTAATATATGAATAATTTTTCTGACAAAGAAAAGTCTATTTCTTGGGGCACTGTGGTGTTTAAAGAGAAACTATAATGGTTTTGGATTTACTCTTTTTAGGTTTATATGGTTTACATTTTATTTACTGCAGGGTTTACCTATGCCACAGGATTCATGTAGCATAATGGGTTTCATAAACCCACTCTTTTTAGGTTTATATGGTTTACATTTTATTTACTGCAGGGTTTACCTATGCCACAGGATTCATGTAGCATAATGGGTTTCATAAACAGAATACACAGAAGAACCTATTTACTTTCAGTCTCAGTCTCTCTCTCTCTCTTTCTCTGCCATCCCCGTCTGAACAGGAAGGCAGACAATGCCTGAAAGAAAAGAGTAACTGCTGTGATTTTTTCCGATGTGTGAAAATTTTAGTTTGAGTTCTTCATACTCCCTTTTTTTTTGCAATATACATCCAAGAACAGACAGGTACACAGGAGGAAAGGAGCCTATAGTTTCATCTACTAGATTGAAATGAGAATAAAAATCCTGATCACAAACACATACAATATATATAAAATCCCTGTACAGGATTTAGTGGATACAAAAGTTATCATTTTGATCTCAACTACTCTGATCACGAAAATCTAATAGACAACAAGTCACAAGAGGGTGGAAGAAAACCAATATAAAGCTTTATAACAAACCTGAATACATAGTTTTATAATAATGTACCCCTTTCCTGCCCATATTCTGTGTATAAATGTGTACATTAAAAAACACTTTGTAATGATGGTAGCTTCCAATCCCAGCTGCCAGTGGCTGCACCAATCCCCACTGACAATTATTGAGAACCAATCAGAGTGGTTACCAATCTTGCAATCATTATGTCAGTTATGGCTAAGTGATCAGATACAGGCTAGAGGCTTTATTGACAAAATAAGCCTTTAGCCTGTAGCTGAACGCTGCTTCCTACAGGCTGGAGTGGCATTTGCAGTGCCATATATTTAATAATGTAACTGTCAGATACACTACTGACTAAATTAAAATGTTTTGTTTTTTTATTAAAAATCAAATCAGTGTTTTTATTAAATGTGTAACGTATATATATAATTAGAAAAATATGGCAAATTAGTCTTTGTCAAGTTAACCAAAGCAAGTTAAAACTGCTAAATGTTGTCTAGACATTTAGGCATCAATGACCTCTGACCAAGAAAAGCTTGATCAATCTATGAAACCAATTGAACTGTTTCTGATTAAACGGTATAAAAAGATTAATATATATATGCAATGTGTAAATTATTTTTGTGACTAAACTAAAAATTATTTTTTTGTTTTGTAAAATTAAATCAGTCATCACATAGACTGTCAATGTAATAATTTATATACCGTGACGTTTACGGTGAGGTCGGACATCCTTCGTCGCAAGTCGATGTCCGATTTCCGAATAAAACAGTTATTTCGGAGATCGGACATAGACTAGTGAATCGGTATTGACTGTATTACTAACGTTCTAACCATTGGTGAGACTAACCAAGAGTTATTAACAGTCACCCCT
>BLSH010249677.1:51118-65502 GCA_018402905.1 Glandirana rugosa
CAAAGATATATCATAGAGGGCGTAACCGGTTCTCTCACTCTACAGTAAGGGAGTAACGAGGAACCATTAATCTCTTTAAGTCGTCACAAGAACCGGTCGTTTAGGCAGTCTCTGGTACTTTTATTTCTCTGTTCAAATGGATTGTCTTAAGATTTGAAGAAAACCTCTAATGATACAATTTCTTAACAATACCTGACATTCTAATTTACAAATTGGAAATAAATTGCCTTTTGTTGTTGTGTTAACATACTTTTTATTTAAAAAATTTGCATAGAAATTGAGAAATTGAAATTATCCTCACCAAAATCTTAAACTTTCCCTTTAGGGTCATGTCACAAAGGGATTTCTTTGGTGACACATATCCAGCAGAAAAATCACTCAGGAGAGCCTTCCACTTAGCTCCTTTGCTGGCCAAGAACACTGCTGAATTTCTCTAATTACCAAGGAGCAATGAGGGAATGACATCTCACTCTCTTGGCCAATGCGGGAGATACTATATAGAAACAAGTAAGTAGTGTTTTACAGATCCTGTCACTGGAAAGTTGCCACTAGTACCAGAATTGCTCAGGTGACATGTTCTTTAGGTTCTTGTAGTAATGGCATATGTTTTAATGGTGCATGACAGGCCTATTTTTACAAGCATACAAATAGTGCACTATGCTTTCTCTTCAAATAAAAAAAATTAGAACCATCATCCTAAAAAAAATTGTATTGTGTCATATTTTGTTAAAATCTTTCACACCATCATTTTTGCGGGACAGCTTAGTAGGCCTGTAAATGTTGAGAAAAATATAATTAAAGACATGAAATAAACATATCTTTTAAATAACTCACATTAAAATTGACCTTAAATGCTCTTTTGAAAAAATAACTAATGTGCTATTTCAGCTTGTTTACAGCTTGCATTATGTAATGTCTGCCACTTTATCTCAAATAGTGTATTCCTAATTTACTCTGAGCTTTATTATCTGTTATAGCAGCTGCCCCATATCTAGGGATATACTGCAGCGATGTAGGCACAGAACTGTGTACACCTTAAAGCGTTCCACCCAAAAGTGGAGCTTCCGCTCATCGGGTCCCCCCCCTCAGGTGTCACATTTGGCACCTTTTGGGGGAACAGGGTATCCTGTCCCCACTTCTGGGAGACCGGGTCGTGGCAGATTACAGCAGCAGTCTGGTCCCCCTCCTCCTCCCTCCTTCCCCGCCGCTGGGCCAGTGAAAGAGCACAGTGAGCGTCGCGCATGCGCAGTAGGGGCCTGGCCATAAAGCTGAAAGGCTACACTGCTGGGTTCCCTTACCCGCGATGGCCGTGGCAGCACCTGACGAGCCAATCCTAAGATCGGCGGCAGTGCCAACATCGCTGGACTCCAGGACAGGTAAGTGTCCTAATGTTAAAAGTCATAAGCTACTGTATGTGTAACTTCTGACTTTTAATTTTTAAAGGGACGGCGCACCTCTGCTTTAAGTTCTGCTCATCATTTCATTACACCATATATTCAGAATGTCTGCTGTGTTAATAACCTGCTGACATACTAAAAGCAATGGCGTTCTGATGTATTACAAAAGCATCTACATCTCAGAAGAGAGTTATTTATTTATTGCAGTGAAACTCTGTCCTATTTTGGTAGCCTCTAGAATTCTTCATACCAACCCTTAGCATTCTTACCTGTTATCTGTAGCTGCTGGGTAATTTGTTACCACTCATATGTGCAGCTTTCAGTAGCTAATTGTGCACCCACCTCTGGGTAGGGATGAGCAAATTTGCCAAGGTTCAGTTTGCCAACTCTTTTGCAAATTTTGCTTTAAGCTTAAACTTTGCAGTAAACCACATGAACTATGAACTGTTCGGAGAGAGAACCTTCTTTTCCAATTTTGGTAATTTGTATGGCTAATAAGCTAGCTGTTGTAAAAAAAAGTCAAGAGAAACTGGGCCCTTCCATGGAGAACATATACCAATGCCAAAATTAAAGCAATTGTAAAGTTAAAAATTTAAAAACAAAAAAACAAACATGTCTATACTTAACTGCTCTATGCAATTAAATTGCACAGAGCGGCCATGAACTTCTTCTCGGGTCCCCCGCTGGTGCTCCTGGCCCCTCCTCTCTGCCCAGGGTCCCCATGGGAAGCCAATTCCCATGGGGGCACTTGTGCATGCTCGCTTCCAAGCCTCACTGCTGCATCCATTGACACAGATGGCTGGACTTGGCCCCGTCCCCCACTCCCTCATCACTGGCTTTCATTGACAGCACTGGGAGCCAATGGAGACTGAGAAGTGAGGAAGGGAAGAACTGCAGTCACGCACAGTGGTGGATCAAATGAGGGCTCAGGTAAGTAAAAGGAAGGGGTGAGGGGGGGATGCTAATGCATAAAATTTTTTACCTTAATGCAAGCAATGCATTAAGGTGAAAAAAATGTTTAGGCTTTAGAACCACTTTAACCCCATCAAGATCACCCAGAGTACATTTACGTCATTACTGAGTTAGCTTTTTACAGAGGCCGGGAGAGGTGCTCCCCCTCCCGCTCCTTCCTGGTCATCTTCGGGCTTGCCAGACCTGTCGGTTAGCTCAGAGCTGATCCGATCTGCCGGGTGCCTGGGCAGGAATCTGAGTGAGGGCAAAATAGCCCCCACTTGGCTCTATGCCCTTGGAGGACCAGAGCAATGTCCAACGTCACTTAAGCCTCTCTCTTAAAGGCAAATTTATATATTTTTTTGCTTTTAACCCTTTCGTTGCCAGCGGGGGGGTTCACACACAATCCGGTGGCTGAAGCTACCAGGATTGTGTGTGGAACTCACACAGACGCAGACTCCTGCCTGTCAGATTTGCTCGCACACACCCTCGGTACCAGCACCCCCCACCGCTGCACTCCGCCATGCTTTCCGGGCTCCACTTGCCCATCGGTGGGTCTGGGAGCTCTATGGCAGGTAGAGGGGAGGGAGAAGAGTGGACACACATTTGCTCTCCTCACCTTCTTGTTGTGACCCTGAAAGCAATGTCACTTCCAGGTCAGTATCTAGGTGTCCCTGGCTAGCTCAACTGGGAAGTAATGTTTTGCAATGCGATCTGCATTGCAAAACATTCAGTGGAGCACAGGGGAAACATGCCAAGTCTTTTAAAACCCTGAATATCTCATTAAAGAGAACTTGTCACCTAAAAACACCACATAGGGGAATTGTTGTCCCCTATGTAATGAAAAACAAAATAAGGTTATTCCTAAGGCACATAAAATCCCCCCAAAAAATGTTGAGGCCCCCCACCCCCACATACACACACACACAAATGTAAACACATGCTTTGGGGCACCTACGCAGGAAAACGTTGATTGCAATACACATGTTGAATATCACCATGCACACCAGAGGAAGAGCAATGATTCTAGCACAAGACCTCCTCCGTAACACTAAACTGATACCTATAGGGGGCTTTTGAAGCACTTCCTATAGAAAATAAGGGTACTGAATTTTGTTGCCATTTCACAGGCACACACAAATTTAAGGTTGGACATGTTGGGTATCTATTTACTTGGCACAACCTTGTATTTTATATTTTACCAAAAGTATGGGTCGTTTATTGCATTTGTTTGCCCTAAACTTCACTTTAGTGTGTTTTTTACTGAAATTTTGCTTTCCCTAGACCTTTGCGGTAATAACACGTGACATAAAAAATTGTAACTACCACTACTTTATTCTCTAGGGTGTCTGCTTTCAGAAAATATTTAATGTTTGGGGGTTTTGTTTAATCTTCAGGCAGAAAATGTTTTATATACATGTGTGCAAAACATGCAAAAACGGCTCAAATAGAAGATGCCTCTAAGTGCAGTAATCACAAGATTTTAATTTGCCAAGGATAAAATACACACTTACTCGAAGTAAGGAAGGAAAAGGCTCATCATGTCCATGAGAGGAGGGGGTGAAAAGTCCAGCAAGAGGCAGTCCTGAGGGTGGTACAGTATGCAGTCAGTTTTTGATAGTCCAAGCTGACCAGCAGAGGGGAGCCGCAGGGAGAAACCAGCAGGAAACAAGGCTGCGGGGACCAGCGTTAAATGCAGGACCCAGAGTTGACATCAACAGGAAGCTGCCAGGGCCAGCGTGGACCACAGGGACCTGGAAATGATGAAAAAGGGGCAGTATGTGGACCACAGAAGCAATAGCCACAACAGCTCTAACAGCTATAGGAAGGTTTCTTCTTAAAAAACATACAGCTAAAGCATATATAGTTTATATTGGTCAGTGTTAGATTTGAGTGGACACCTGGATGTTCGGGTTCGGCAGGTCCGGCCGAACTTCACGAAAAAGTTTGGGTGCGGTACCGAACTTGACCCGAACTTTACCCCGGACCCCGAACCCCATTGAAGTCAATGGGGACCCAAACTTTTTGGCACAAAAATAGCTGTAAAAAGTCCTGGCAAATGATAGAGGGCTGCAAAAGGAAGAAAATGGGGGTAAGAGTAGGACAAGTGCCCTACAAAAAAAATGGGGATAGGGAAAATAACTTAAAATCAAATAAAAAAAAATAAAAAATGGGTAGGGAGGGTGGATGTGGAGTAGGAGCCTAGAGGTTGACTAGGCCATGACCGTGGCAGTGTAGGTGATGATTTTAGAACAATAATCTGTCCCTTACAGCAACAGCAGGAACCTGACCCTATAGGAGTAGGCGATGATTTTAGAACAATAATCTGTCCCTTACAGCAACAGCAGGAACCTGACCCTATAGGAGTAGGCGATGATTTTAGAACAATAATAGGTCCCTTACAGCAACAGCAGGAAATTGACCCTATAGGAGTAGGCAATGATTTTAGAACAATAATCTGTCCCTTGCAGCAACAGCAGGAACCTGAACCTATAGGAGTAGGCGATGATTTTAGAACAATAATCTGTCCCTTACAGCAACAGCAGGAACCTGACCCTATAGGAGTAAGCGATGATTTTAGAACAATAATCTGTCCCTTACAGCAACAGCAGGAACCTGACCCTATAGGAGTAGACGATTATTTTAGAACAATAATCTGTCCCTTACAGCAACAGCAGGAACCTGACCCTATAGGAGTAGGAGATTATTTTAGAACAATAATCTGTCCCTCAAAGCAGTAGACTCTACCTAGTCAAGAATCAGATTGTTCTGTAATGCAGGATGAGATATGCAATCTGTCCCTCAAAGCAGTAGACTCTACCTAGTCCAGAATCAGATCGTTCTGTAATGCAGGATGAGATCTGCAATCTGTCCCTCAAAGCAGTAGCAGTAATCTCTACCTAGTCCAGAATCAGATTGTTCTGTAATGCAGGATGAGATGTTATTAATATCTGCAATCTGTCCCTCACAGCGCCGGCAGCATCCTCTCCCTAGACTAGCTTGAGAGCATGTGACATGCAGCACTACGTGACTCCAGCTTATAAAGAGGCTGGGTCACATGATGCACTGGCCAATCACAGCCATGCCATTAGTAGGCATGGCTGTGATGGCTTCTAAGGGCAAACCAGTGAAACGCTTGTTGATTGGCTGCCCTGCAGCTATTCAACATGCGTGATCAAATACCCAAACCCAGAACCTGAACCCAAACTTTTTTTCAAATGTCCGGGTTCAGGGCTGGGTCACGGACACCCCAAAGTTTGGTACGGACCCGAACGTTACAGTTCGGGTTTGCTCAACTCTAGTCAGTGGCACATACGTTTGATGGTGTAGTTTTTAAACTCCTTTTAATTGCGGCACCTCCTTACATCATACTGAAAGGTAAAACAAAGAATGAAGAAAAAACCCACCGATTTTTTAAGGAAAGCCTTGCAGTAGTAAAAATATAAAAGATGTTTGCCATTGACACGATAGAAGCTAAAAGTGACGCCTGCCCTCAAATCAACTGCAAGCTAAAATTAAAGACAAAAGAGCTCTCATAATAAGAGCATAAAAAATGCAGCATAGACTTATCATTTAGGTGTTGTCACAAGTGGTGTCCTCCATATCCTCATCAAACTAACATGCTGAGCTTGCTGCCAAGCACAGTTTTTCCCCCTTACTTTCTGCCTGCTACACATTTTATAAATATTAAATTAAAAATATGAATATTAATAAAGTTAATTCACCTAAATAAATTACCTTTATGAAGGAACAATTAAATATCTTCTATGCACATGAACAGGATTACAGAACCGTGTTATTTAATTTGGTTAATGTATTAATCTCTTGCTTTATCATAATCTCAAAAATGGACAGACACCATAACAGATAATAATGATGTGAAATCAATAAAGATGCAATTAGACCTATTAAATGAAGATAGAAGCCCTTTTAAAGAAACTGTACTGGACACAAGATATAGAAGGGAGCAAGGAGAATAGCTACTTGAAGAAATTAAAAAAAATATGATGCCAAGGAAAGATAAAATTAACTGAAATCTTTATCTAGTCATCTGCCGGAGAAAATGAGCAAATCAAGAACAAACTGGGACAAAGAATGACATATGAGAAAGTAATTGTTTTAAATACTCCCATAAAGATACAATAGACAACTTAAAGCCCAGATTAAAAAAGATAAGCATTTCTGTTTATAACCTTTGTTAAATGTAACCATGCCCTTTTACTGGACATAATTTAATGTGCTGGCAGGCATTGTAAAATAAATTTTTTTTCCCCCATAATCTTTATTTTGTACAAACTTTTCACATTTTCCAAAAGTGTTACGTATAATTGAAACACACATTATAACACTCGCAAGCATAATCACAGAACAATAAGGACTTTGCGCAGTCTATAGCAAGTACATGCCCAATGTCTGTATTCATACCTTATCCATATTGGGAACTAAGAAAGGGGGAGGAAAAAAAACTGGGGTATACAAGCTCCATTTGCTTAGTGTCTTTTACCCTTCCATCTCAATATCAGTTAAAGCATAACTCCACTTTTGTTGAGAAAAAAGCATCTCCCTCTGGTGATCTATGTACATTGCAAGTAGTATAACAAACTTTGTTGCAGATTTCTACCTTTTGTTATTATAGAGAAATCCCTGTGTGTTTGTCTGTGCCTCTGTACTGAGTGGGTCTAATAGGAGACCCATTTCTCAGCTGTGCACCTGCTGGGCACTAATGATGAAAGCTACTGGGTGTGCAACCCTTTAGACGTGTTTCTATTAAAAAGTATCTCTCCAAAAATATTTTTTTTCTGCTGGGGATTCCTAAAATCTGATTTGTATCTTAGTGCAAACCTCCGGGAAAATTTGAGCGCCAATCACACAAGCAGGACATTATGTTTCTGGGAGTGGTCAGTACACACTCTGTGTACAGAACAACTCCAGGTAGCCATATTGCAATGCATTCTCAGGAACTTACAGTAGCTGTAGATTGAAAAGGAAAGGTCGTTTTTAATAACATTCAATTACAATATGATTAGTGTCGCAATTATATGTGCGATAATATTTTTTCTTTAATTTCTATTTTTTCCCCATGAAAGAGGAGTTACCCTTTAAAGATAAAGAATAAAGCGCTAAGTCAGTGAAACTGTCTGAATCTAATGCCTGTTACAATAAATGTATTATTCTGAATACATTTTATCCATACTTCAAAATCATATTAGAGTTGCCATATTTATACTTTAGTTTGTTTGATCATTCCTTTGCCTCCATTTATTATGTACTTTAGTTAACCATTCCAATATGATAGGTGCCCTATATCATTTTCAAGGTCTGGGAATTAAGCTTTTCCTTCACAAGGTATGGTAGATCTCTTGTGAACTATTGGAGAAAGGTTTTGCATGGAACAAAATCCCCATGAGTTTGTCAAGAATGTATTGCTGTGTTATCTTCTCTAGTAGATCCTCTATTTCCTTCCAAAAGGTATCATGACCAGGCATTCTCACCATAGGTGCATAAAAGTACCTATTTGGCCACAGCCTCTGCAGGAACCCATAAGATAAATCTCTAGTTTGTCAGGCACTCTGTACCATCTTGAAAGTAATTTATAATAGGTTTCCTTCATTTTAGAATCGTTTGAGAAGTTGTGGGCCAGTTTGGTACATTTGTGCATTTGGGGGGTGTTGCAGAATCTTCTTTGCATCTCCTTCTCCCATTATGTTATGTAACAGAGGTTGGACTGAAATTCCTTTCTTAGAAGCATCTTATCTGTGGTGGAAGGTGGTTTTAGAGAGGAGCCTCTTGAAAAGTGGATTGAAATTACGTTACAGTGTCATAAGAACCAACTGGACTCCTAAAACAAAAGAAAATCCCTTCTGAGTGATGCTAACAAGCACCAGATTGGTCTCCTGGTGCAAACATTAGGAAGCCTCTCATTAGGAAGTGCAGAGGGAGCCAAAACTCCATCACTGTTCAGAGTCCATGACTGTTCAGAGAGTGACAAGTTTTTTAAGGTGTTGAGTTACAAAGGGAGGTGATGTCCACCAGGCATGTCCTAAATCGTGCCCTATCAATGTTTTTTTCCAAAGGTTCTCAAAATTGTATCTTCACTCCTTTATTCCAATTGATTATTCTTGAGGAAGCATCAGCCCTATAATACCAAAGATATGGAAAACCCAATACACTCTGCTTCATTATTTTTAGCATTAAGGACAACCTTTTTTTTTATTCACCCATACAAATTGTACAAAAATAGAATCTTTAGAAAGTGGCTTTTGGTATTGCTACTGGGAGCATATGGATAAATAAAAGAATTCTGGGAAGATTATTTGTTTTTAGAAAAGGAATTCTCCAAAGCCAACTAAAATGTGTTTTCTCCTATTCTTAGGGATGGTCTGATGTAGAGCTGGGAAGTTTGCTGGGAAGAGATCACGCACCCTGTTAGCTAGTTTTATTTCCATGGATTTCTGTTTGCCATTTCAAGGAAAGTGAACTCTCCAATTGTCATTTGTGTTCCATTGAGATGGTAATTAGCAGGATCTCTAATTTTCCCAATATAATTTTAAAATTACAAAAGTCCTGGAACCTATCAAGTTCTTTTATAATGTTAATTAGTGAAAGTTATGGTTTAATCACAAAAATAGAACATTATACACAAAAACAGCAAGTTATTGGGAAGTGGAGCCTACATTATACAATTTCTGTCTGGATTCTGTCTAACCCTATGAAGAAATGTTTCCAAGCAATGTTTCCATGATACAAACAGTATCATTGACAGGGGGGCACCTTTGCCGGACCTAATTTGTAATTGCAATTACAAAATATCTTGGTATGGTTTAGCATGACCAGCTGCTGAGTCAAATAGTGAGATTACTCTCCTTAGTTTATTTTGTTCCCTGAGTTTGAAAATTGGATATTGAGTAGAGGGGGCAAGCATAGGATTTCCTTTAATCCCCAAGTAGTTAGAAATGTTAGTAGGGAGGTTTTGGTGTTTCTTTGTTTTCCTCCAGGCAATGAGAGTGTCTCTGATCAAGAGGTTGTGTCTAAGCTCCACTGGAAGGGATCTTAAGTTGCTGTGGAGGCTGGAGCAGAGGTCAAAAGGATGGGCCATTGCTGCTTCTATAGCATAGTTGGTAAATTTAGATTCTTGTGTAATCCAATCCAGACCACATCCTAGTATGCAGGATAGGTTATATGTCCTGATAAAGGGGAGACCCGCCCCCTCGCTTCTCAGGAGGTAGAGCTTTGCCATTGCTATTCTGTTTTTTTTGCGGCGCCACAAGAAAGCCGTAAGGGCTTTGCTAACTTTTTGTATATCTTTGTGTTTAATAAGAATAGGTATTGTTTGCATGGCATAAAGTAGCCTGGCAAAACAGACCATCTTGTAAAGGTGGCATCTCCCAAAAAGCAATAGGGGGGTGTCCATCCACGTTTCCAGTTGACTAATTATCTTCGTATTAGCGGGGGAGTAGTTGAGAGAATACAGAGAGGAAGGATCTTTCCCAATGTTCACCCCTAGGTATCTAATGTGATGCTTTGCTATTGGGAAGGGAGAGGAGAAAGTCCAGGTATCTTTTTGAGTGTTATGGAGGGGGAGTACTTCGCCTTTGGTGAAGTTTATCTTCAGGCCAGAACAGTGTCTGAATGCGTTAAATGTATTCTGAATTATCAACATATCGTCTGCAAATAATGCAGCCCTGAGTTCCTCATCCCCCAATTTGACACCGTCAAGCCGGAGTTGTAAGTTTAGATATTGTGAAATAGGTTCTATGGCCAGGTTAAAGGTGAGGGGGGATAAAGGGCATCCCTGCCTGGTTCCTTTGTGCAGTGGAATGGGGTCAGAGATATGTCCTGCTGCTACTATCTTCGCTGAAGGGGCCTCATAGAGGCTCTTAATAAAGTGTAAGAAGGGACCTGTGAATCCTAATTTGTTGGGGACTAGTGACAACCAGTGAAAATTCACATTATCAAAAGCCTTTTCCGCATCTAAGGTGACTATTGCTACGTTTTCTGTAGGGTGGGCTTTGGCGTATTCAAGAACTGCAAGCACTTTCCTAATGTTGGATGAGGTGGATCTGCCATTGATGAAGCCTGCTTGTGCCGGGTGCATTAAAAGGGGTACTATGGCTGCTAGGCGAGAGGCTACTATTTTAGTCAAAATTTAGAAGGGATATTGGCTGATATGACCCCGGTTCTGTGGGGTCTTTCCCCTTTTTGGCTATTAGTTTTATATAAGCTTTTTGCCCTGATGGAAGATAGGGGCCTCCCTCCCATATTCCATTAAAAACCCTGACTAGTGTTTGGGGAATACATTTTTGTGTGAGATTTAGAGAATTTGGTCGTAAGACCATTGGGCCCTGGGGATTTGTTTATTGCTAGCATTTTGATAGTATTCTCTAATTCCTTTAGAGTGATTGGGGCATTTAGGGAGAAGAGGTGTTCTGGCAAAATTTGGGGAAGATCAGGCAGGCTTAGGAAGGTGTTAGCGGATGTAAAGTCTAGATTATCGAGGGCATATAGGGACGTGTAGAATCGGTGGAGCATTTGGTTGACGTCTAACGGGGAGGACACTGGGAGTCCCGCATCGTCTTTAAGTGTTTGGATGTGTGTGGGTTTGCGTTGACCCTTGTACAATCTGGAGAGGAGTTTCCCTGCCTTATTGTCTTGTTTGTGGAGGAGAAGGTCCCAGTGGGCCATGTGTATGCGTTCCTGGTGTTCTGCCCAGGTATCAAAAACTGTTTTGCTTCCTTCCAAATTTTTCTGTTTGTGAGTGTATTGTGCTATATCAGCTGGTTTTGCACTTTTCTGAGTTGCTGGCTCGCTGAGTTATATTGTTTGAGTGTATTCTTATTGTAGTAGCTCGCATAGGAGATCATTTTCCCTCTCAGGTAGGCCTTTTCCAGCGTCCCAGTAGAGGTTTGGTTGGTTAATGTGTTCTTTGTTAAGTGTAATGAATTCTTCCCATGCTCTGGTGAGCATCTCTTGTAGGTGGATAACTTGTGCTAGGTATGAAGGGGATCTCCAAATTTTAGGAGAGTCTATAGGGGTGAACTCTTCTATTCGGACCGATACTGGACTGTGGTCTGAGATCAGTATTTTGTGAATGGTGGCTTTCCTAATGTGTTGCAAAAGGGTGTGAGTGGCAAAAAGGTAATCTATTCTTGTAAATGTTTTGTGTGGAGAAGAGAAGAATGTAAATTCCCTGTCGGCAGGGTGGGCCAACTGCCAGGTGTCAACAAGGTTTGTTCCAGAGGCAAATTGTTCCAGCGGGGTGGGGCGAGGATGTGTTTCTTTGCGGGCAGGTCTGTTATGTGTAGATTTATCTTCCTTTATTCTAAGGACCGAGTTAAAATCTCCGCCTATTAAGTGGGGGATGTGTGGTTTCTTCAGGATCCATTTGGTGGTCTCCTGAAAAAAAGACAATGGGGGTGAGTTGGGGGCATACATGTTTGTTATTTGGATGTCTTTCGACTGTAGTTTTAGGTGGATGGTCACCCTGCGGCCCGAGGTATCACTGTCCACCTCTAGGATATCTAGATCTTATGAAAGAGGATGGCTACACCAGATTTCCTCCCTGTTGCCAGGGATCCCATCACTTTGCCAACCCAGAATTTTTGGAGGCGGTGGAAGTCCTCTGAGCCTGGGTGTGTCTCCTGTAGGAGAGAAATAACCGTGTGGAGGAGTTTAAGGTGTCGTAGGATTTTAGAGCGTTTAGAAGGGGAACGCAGACCCTTAACATTCCATGTGACTACGCGCATGATCGTGGGATGTAGGTATGGAGCATGATAGTTGTTTTTCTGTGAGAGTGTGTTGGGTTGTGAAAAGACTCATGTTTTGGTTGAATCCTTGATCGAGGCTCGCCTTGGTGAACAGTGGGAAATTTTTGCAGGGGGGAAGGGAGGGGGGATAGAAGAGTGAACTATTGAAAACAAACAACATGGTTAATGCAAGCACAAGGTATACAAAATCTACTAACTTCACTTTTTTCCACATGTGCATACCACCTAAATTCTGGCGAGTCCGCTACCCGGGTAAGGCCACATGTTTATAAATTTGGCAAAGCCCACGGAGTCAGGCAATAAACTTGAGGTTTGGATTGCCCAAAGTCCCATAAAGTTCAGTGGAGTAAACTGAGATTTCAGTGATTTCAGGCTTAGGGCCATAAAAGAAGTCAGAGTTAGCCTCGGAATCATGTGTGGTTGGTGTTAAGTTCACCATTGAGGTTGTTGGGATTGTTGGGATGCAGGCGTTTAGGGGGATCCTTCCTAGGGCTGCGTTGCTCCCTCAGCGATGAAAAAGCGGGGTCCTGGAGGGATGTTTGGTTGGTGGATCGTGGTAGTTTGTGACGGAGGTAGGCCTCTGCTTCCTTAGGTGATTGGAAGGAGAGTTGATCTCCATTTGGAGCTTGGAACCTTAGGGTAGCTGGGAAGGCTAAGGAGAAACGGATGTTTTGTCTGAATAATTCAGCACAGATCGGTTGGAATTCTTTGCGTTTCTTTGACACCTCCACTGAGTAATCTGCGAAGACTAGTAGGTTTGCCCCTTCAATCTTGAAATTACGTGACTTCCTAAAGGACTGAAGTATGGCAAGTATGACTGCTTAGTTTAAGTACTTAACTATCACTGGTCTGGGGGACTTGCAGTTGGTATCTGGGGTGCCTAGTCTGTGGGCTCTCTCGACTGTGCAAGGAGTTGGAAGGCCCAGGGCCTCTGGAATGCGGGAGGCACAGAGGTGGATAAGGGCACTGTTAGGGCAATTTTCCAGAAGGCCAACAATCCGCAGATTGTTCCTTCGGGATCTATTTTCGAGATCCTCAAGTTTTTCTTGTATTTTGTCATATTTTTCAAGGTTACCGTTCACCTGGTACAGTTTGTCGCCTAGGTCTAAAATCCTAACTTCCGCAGCTGACAGTCTGTGTGCATGCTCATTGAGTTCTCTCTGGATCTGCGCCATGCCGGCCTGTATTGCCGAATCCACAGCCTGCATGACGTTTGGTAGAAGCAGGGCTGCGACTGCCTGTGCTGTCTTAGCATATTCGTCCTGCTGGGGGGAGCTCTGGGGCCTGCGTCTCCATTACCTGCTGTTCTGAGTCCGACACAGCGGCCATCTTGGTACACCCAGCCGCTGGGATCTATAAGATCGGGCAGGCTGGGGTCAGCGATTCAGCCCTGGAGCTAGTTAGGAACTTCTCCATTGGTGCGGGAGGGTGTCCGTGGTCGTGAGGGCGGTTGGGGGGGCTGATGCCCGTATATAGAAGCCGTCTGTCGCCGGGATGGTGCGGAGCTGCCCGCCATCACTCCTCGCACATGAGGCGCCGGAACCGGAAGTCTAAACTTTTATTTTAATTGCTGGCTTGACTGGGATTGAGTGAGTCCATCTTTGGGACTGTGGGACACCTAGACTTTTTGTGTGTATGCTCCAGATTTGAGATTTGTTGTATCAAGTAAAATACAGTATTTAAAAGATTTTTTTTTCAGATAATGTTTTGTAGGCATTCACTTATTCCCTTATGTAGGATTTTGAATTTTGCTGATTTAAAGTACTTAGTAATTCCATTTCAATTCACTGTAACAAGTGCTATGGGGATAACCTTAGTATTACAACCTTTTTAAACAGATGTTAATTACTTTTAAATCTCTATACAATGAAATGAATTCATACAATTTTCAAAGTTGCCCTTGATATACCAAAAAAAAACATATATTTTATTAACAGCTAATGCATTTACATAACTATGCAAGCTTGTTTGTGTAGAAAGTAAAGTGTCAGAGAGTAGAAATGAAGCACAACTTATTGGAGCTTTTTATGGACTGTTTTCAATACTGTTTACATGCATAATGAGTTGACGTGACATATGGGGTTGCTGAGCTGATCCAGGAAATAGGGGTGTATCACTTACCTAGATATGAATTTCAGAGGTGTGTAAATTTGGAGATAGAATAACACTCTTTTGGCAGACATCACCTACAGTGTAAGCAATCCTAATAGGTAACTGTTTACCTTAAGTTTAACTTTAAAAGGTACTGTAACTCCACTTTTGTTGAGAAAAA
>BLSH010249703.1:0-20468 GCA_018402905.1 Glandirana rugosa
CTCTCATTGGACATCCCGATCAGGTGGTAAATGGCCGCTGTGATTGGCCATTTACCACGATCTGTGATCAGCTGTATCCAAGGGACACGGCGATCACAGATTTTACCCGATTTTACCCGATGCGCGCCCTCATGGGCGCGCGGGGTGCGCGCGACCGGGAGGATGTCTATTGACGTCCTCCCGGCATTTTAGAGCCGCGCTGTAGCCGTCAATCGGCTATAGCGTGGATACGAGGAGGTTAAACTGCATTAGTGCACTTGTACTGCAGTATATTGAGGTGCATTAGTGTACCTTTACTGCAGCATATTGATGTGTGTTAGTGCACGTTTACTGCAGTGAATTGAATTGCTGAATTGTGCCCACAGGCAAATGTGGACGTGGTCTGTCCTCAGGCAGGGCACCATTTCCTCTGTTTTGTAATGTTGCCTGTACTATCCAGCCACAGGATGCAGAGGAGGAGGTAGACTGGCTTACTAAACCATCCTCATCCTCCTCATCCTCTGTCACCGAAGCAGAGACTAGTGCACAGTCTACCACAGCTGGCAGAGCAGCTTATTCTGCCTCCTTGTCCACAGCTACTCCTGCTTTAGCCCCAGCATCAGGCATGGATGAGTCAGCTGAGTTATTTGAACACAGCGTCAGTCTCTTGCTTCTTGACAATGCACAAGCATTACTTGATTCTGATGTTGGTTCTGAGGTTGAAGAAGGTAATAACATGAGCCTACAGAGAGGGGAGAACACTGGTAAACAACAAATTGGCAATCATGTTCCCCCAGTCGCAGTGTATTGCCAAGTTCCTGTGATGATGACGTGACTTGGGTGCCCGATAGAGCAGAGAAGGATCAACCTGCTGATCCTGTGCCATCTGCTCAACCTGCTGATCCTGTGCCCTCTGCTCAACCTGCTGATCCTGTGCCCTCTGTCCAGCCTGCCGATCTTGTGCCTGCTGTCCAGCCTGCTAATCCTGTGCCCGCTGTCCAGCCTGCTGATCCTGTGCCTGCTGTCCAGCCTGCTGATCCAGTGCCCACTGCCCAGCCTGATGATCTGGTTCCTGATGCCCAGCCTGCTGCTACGATGCCTGCTGTCGAGCCTGCTGATCCTGTACCCACTGTCTAGCCAGCTGATCCTGTGCCCACTGTCCAGCCTGATGATCCTGTGCCTGCTGTCCAGCCTGATGATCCGGTGCCCGCAGCTCAGCCTGATGATCCAGTTCCATGATTCCTAGCCTGCTGTTCTGGTGCCCGCTGTTGAGCCTGCTGTTCTGGTGCCTGCTGTCAAGCTGGCTGTTCTGGTGCCTGCTGTTCCGGTGCCCGCTGTCGAGCCTGCTGTTCCGGTGCCTGCCTTTGAGCCTGCTGTTCCAGTGCCCACTGTTGAGCCTGCTGTACTGGTGCCTGCTGACTCGGTGACCATTGCCCAGCCTGATGTGCCTCTGCCTGCTGCCCAGCCTGATGTGCCTCTGCCCAGCCTGATGTGCCTCTGCCTGCTAACCAGCCTAATGTGCCTCTGCTTGTTGCCCAGCCTGATGTGCCTCCGCCTGCTGCCCAGTTGGATGTTCCCCTGCCCACTGCCCAGTCTGATAATCCAGTGCCTGTTGATCCGATGCCTGCTTTCCAGCCTACCTCTGATGATCCTTTGACCAAAGTTCAGCTTAATCTTATTGACTCTATGCCTATTGCCTTGCCGGATTGTCCTGCAGAGGGTAGGATTCCATCTGCCATTGGGTCTGATACATCTGAGGCTTTGTATAACTGGTATGGTTTACCTGTTCGACCTAAGGTCCTTTTTTCAGTTGCCTCAATTGGGTCCCTCCTACAATACGTTGCTCCGATGGCGACAAAGCCTGGTGGTCTGGACATACCCTTTGCAATTGGTAGCCACGTTTACCTTCATGACCTTGGTAGTGGTGAGCTCCAGGGGAGTGGTAGAGCACCATTTGTGCCTTGCCACAACCCGGATGTAGTTGCCACAACTCCAGGTGCATTAGGGGACCCATGTCAGGTAACCAGTGCCTTGGGGAAACCTGGATGGCCATTGAAGTGTGAAACAAGTTCTGGAAATCAGGCAAGCTACATGATTGGAACCAGATATTCTGGTGTCAGAGGTTCGGTGTTGTCACATGACCCCAGGGCTAAGTTTGCGAATGACCCATGGTACCCTAGCGTTGGGATGCCTAGTGTTTGGAGGGATCAAATGTCCTATGCCTCTAAGAATCTGGCCGATGGGGTAACTAGCCAGTTACCAGGCCCAGGCGGTGGAACACCTGGCTTCTTTTTGGATCCCGGCAGCAGGGCCTCTTATTTGAAACCCAGCACTCCTTGGACTTATGAGACATTTTTGTTCTGGGCTCTTTCTGCTATGGCTAATTGGAGTGTCCAGAGGTTGCTCCTGCGAGGGGGGGTACTGTCAGGAACAGTTTCATCTGCTGGCGCACTGTAGCTCCCAGACCTATGGGCTGCAGTTCCGGTGTCCACCAGCGGGTGTCCCTCAGCAGTCGGAGGCTGAAGGTCGGTAAAGATTTCACCTGCTGGTGGCGCTGCAGTTCCGGTGTCCACCAACAGGTGTCTCTTGGCAGTCAGGTGCTGACATTATCCCCTGCAATCAGGCATCACCTGATGCTGATTGCAGGAAGCATATTTAAACCCGGGAAACACTGTGATTCTTTGCCTTGGTATTGTCTCCTTGTGCCCCTGATCTGTGTTCCTGTATTCCTGAAGCCTGTTTCCTGTCTCCTGTCCCTGGACTCTGACCTTGATCCTGCTGCCTGATCCCTTCCTTCCCGCTCAGTCCGTCTCCTGACCCCCTTTTCCTGTCCTGTCTGTTCCCAGCTCCCCCTTGCTTGATCTCCTGTGTATGACCCTGGCTCTGGCATGTTTACGATTTGGTTATCCCTTGCGCTGTACATATTGGATTTAGTCTGTTATTTATTGTGTGTTCACTGTTGGCTTACTTACTGGTTGTTTTTCACTATTCACTATATTGGAGGTGCGTTTTCTTGTTGTTCATTTATCATATAATAAATCATATTATTTACATTTTACCTGTGTTTAGTACACTCTGTTTCAGTCCACACATTTCTGGTCACACCGGTCCCTGACACATGCCCAGTATGCAATTGAGCTGCTGGGCTGCCCTACATCCAGCATGCTTTCTGAATGGACATTCAGTGCTGCCGGATGTTTTGTGACAGATAAAAGAGCGTGTCTGTCCACAGACTCTGTTGACCGGCTGACATTTATCAAAATGAATCATTGCTGGATTAGCAGCATCTATTAAGCCCCTGATGCCGATTGTTTCTTTTGGGATGTGGAATCTGTGCAAGACTGTCTAGGCCTAGCTTTGTGGGTGTTGATTTTATTGTAAAGAAACAATTTGCTTTAGGTTTCATGGGCACAATTAACACCCAAGGACCAATTTTTCCGCACCTGTTTGACAGGTTTATTTCATTTAACATTCTTGACAGCAAGGCCAATTCTTGCTTTCATCAAGAGTACCTCTATGGGGTTATGGTGTGAAGGCACCACCAACACAAAGCCCACTTTTTCTGCACCTGTTTGACCAGGGAATATCATTTAACATTTTTGACAGCAAGGCCAATTCTTGCTTTCATCAAGAGTACCTCTATAGGGTCACGGTGTGAATGGACCACCAACACCCAAAGCACCTGTTACTTCTATCCAAAGTCTGCGAAACAGACACCAAAAGTTATCCAAAAAAATATTTAATCTTGTTTCAAGTGCACTAAATTGTGGCCTTATCATACAGACTGGCTCCCCAAGCAGTTTGCAGGGAAAATGTCTGTTTTTGGCCTTTATAAATGTAGTTTTTGCTGCAGCAGGTTCTTTACATGGTACAGATACGGCACTTTACGGGTAGACTAAGGGGACCCCCCCAGGCACTATATTTAAAGGATTTTTTCATTTTTTTATTATTTCACTTTAAGCATCAGTACATTACTTCTCATTTAATAATTATGTTTTTTGCAAACTTTTTTCATTGATACATGTCCCCCAGGGCAGTCCCCCATACCCTTTGTATGCCCAATTACTTGCATCTAAGCCCTTAAAAAGGCACCTTTTATTTTTTCAGTTCAGGTCCGATAGACTTCAATGGGATTCGTTATGTGGCTCTAAATTTTCACGATGCTTGAGAGTTCTGGCGCGAACCAAACCTGGTCTTCGGCCCCTCTCTATTGTCGACATTCAAAATCTCAACAAATTCCACCAATAGGTTTTGTGGTCCCATCCATAAAATGAGAATATCATCTATACCTTCGCCACAAAAAAAACGTGGCAAAGGTATTCAGACATCTCGGCCGAACCAAAAATCAGCTGCTCCCAAAAGTTGTCCCCCATTGCTATCCCCTGCACCAAGAGATAGAAGGAGTGGTTGAAAACAAAAGTATCATGTGTAAGTAATAATAAAATAATATGTGTGTAATCCAGTCTGTGTCCGTCTCCAGTCACGTGGATCATCTCGACAAACAAAGGAACCACAAAATAGCAGCATCTAAAAAAAAAAAAATGAGAAAAAAAAGAAATTAGATGCATAATTTATGCTCCTTGAAAACTCAAAGATGTCCCTTGGTTTTAGGGCCCCTCTATGCATCTAGGCTGTGAAAAAGTCTCACACTATCGCCATGCTTGGGAGGAGTAGCAGAATGTGTTTTGGGGTGTGATTTTAAGTATGCCTATGCAGTATGCGATAAATAACATGTTAAATTAGCAACTTTGTAAAAATGTGATTTGATATATAGTTCCAAGGGTAGTCACGGCACTCATGTTTGAAGTAAATGCCCAGGTGCTCATCAACAAAGAAATCCATATAAATCCAAAACTGGTTTAGAGATAATCACAGCTCTTGCAGAGGAGGATCACAGCTCATGGTAAAGGGCCAGTGACAGCGGCCCTTTACCATGTGATCAGCTGTGTCCAATCACAGCTGATCACAATGTAAACAGAGTTGCCGGTTATTGGCTCCCCTTTCCTCACGTGCTGTCACTGCATGAGGAGAGGAGAGTGGGTAACCAGCAATCCTGACAGGGGACATGCGCACAGATAATCAAGGCACCGATCATCAGTAGGGATGGGCTGAACGACCCCCTGTTCGATTCGCACCAGAACTTTCAAGCATTGCTAAAGTTTGGAACCGAATAAAGAACTCCATTGAAGTCTATGGGACCCGAACGTGAAAAATCAAAAGTTCAAATTTGAAGGCTTATGTACAAGTAATTGGGCATACAATGTTTATGGGGGGGCAATAATTGCATTTATAAAGCAAAAAAAATGGCATTTTCCCTGCAAGCTTTCTTTATTTTGTAAGCAATGGCTTGGGGAGCCAGTCTGTATGATGAAGCCATAACGTAGTGCATTGGGAATAAGATTAGAGATTTTTTGGATAAATTATGGTGTCTCTTCCACAGACTTTGAAAAATTGGTCTCTGGGTGTCAGTGGCGCCTTCACAGCATAACCCTATTGAAGTAATCTTGATGAAAGCAAGAATTGGCCTTGCTGTAAAAAAAAGTGATATGATATGCACCTGTCAAACAGGAGCGGAAAAATTGGTCTTTGGGTGTCGGTGGCGCCTTCACACCGTAACCGTGTTGAGATACTCTTGATGAAAGCAAGAATTGGCCTTGCTGTCAAAAATTTAAATGATATGCACCTGTGTTGGAAGGCAACATGTTTTTTTCATAATGCAAGATGCATCTGAACTATGAAATCTGATTACACCTAGCCTGCGACACTGTTGGGGGCAGCCTGGAATGCCATTCAGCAAGTATTCCCATCAAGGCTATGGAACTGAACAGTGCATATCAGAGGCTTCATCTGGGAGCCATGCCCCCTGGCGGAGGAGTAGAGCTTGGATACAAGCCACCTGGTGTAATAAAGATGGAAGTGCCTGATTATTGTGTTTGTAAACAAAAGCTTCAAAAATCGACCCAGTGCATCAAGCCAGCTGAAGATACACAACTCAGAGGACGACTTTACGTAACATATATATAATCTTTGTTATATATGCTATGTAATATATGTAATAATATATGCATATTAATATATGCATATTAATTTTGGGGAATCCATAACCACCCCATTTTTATTTCAACTTGTCAAACAGGTGCGGAAAAATTGGTCTTTGGGTGTTAATTGTGCCCATGAAACCTACACCAAAAACATTCTATCAGATGAAATTAACACCCACAATGCCAGGCAGCCTATAAGTCCTGCAGAGACTCCACATGCCAAAAACACTTAATCAGTGACATCAGCATCAGGGGCTTCATAGCTGCTGATAATCCAGGACTGATTAATCTTGCTAGAAGTCAGACGGTCCATGAAGTCTGTGGACAGACACGTTCTATCCTCAGTAACAAAACCTTCAGCAGCACTGAATGCCCATTTGGAAAGCACGTTGGATGCAGGGCATCCCAGCAGCTCAATTGAATACTGGGTAAGTTCTGGCCTGTGATCTATTCTCATGACTAAGTAAGCCAGAGCGACTGAAACGCTCTCCATCTCTGTTTTTGCCCCTAAATAATCTTCCACCATGTGATGCAGATGCTGCCGATGGGATGTGGAAGCTGACAGCCCTGGGCAGCAAGGACTAAAATAATCAAGACAGGCATCACTTAAGCGGCTGCCTTCTCCTCCACTCCTCTCTTGACCAACAGAAGCCTCAAAACTATGTTTTCCAAGACACTGTAACCTACCAGAGTCGGGAAAAAAATCTTCTGCACCCTCTGTGAGGATGGGATGAGTTCTGAGACTTCCCCTTGTAATGGTGGTCAAGGAGGGTTGCCAACCAATAAAGATTCTTGTCCTTTATACCACGTATTCTTGGGTCCTTTCGCAGGCTTTGAAGCATGAGGGAGCCCATGCACCGCAAATTTGTGGAGGCATTAGAAGCAGACTCCTCTGGGTCACTCAGGATTACTGTATCTGGAACTACCTCCTCCCAGCCACAAACTGCTCCCAAGGGTTCTGGGGATGGAAAACCAACTCTCACTGTTTGAAGTATGTCTTCCTCTGCTTCAATGCCTCCAAAACTTCCAGAATCCCCCTCCTCCTCCTCCTCCTCCTCCACTCTCTCCTTCTCTCTCTCCTCTTGTGTGTTCTGTGGCATAGAAACAATGGTGTCTGCATAAAGTGGGCCTTGAGAGGAAAGGAATTCTTCCTCTTCCTCCCGCTGCTCTGCCTCCAGTGCCCTGTCCATAATGCCAAGCAGAGTTTGCTCCAGCAGGACCACAACAGGGATTGTGTCATCACAGAGAGAACCAGGCCTGGAGATGCTATGGTGTACACAGTCTTTAGGTGTGGTGTAATGTAATGCTCAATGTGCACTAATAAACCGACAAGGACGGACTACAGATACCTCAACGCGGCATTGCCAGTTATCCAACAGACCTCTGGGATCCACAGGTTAATCTGGTATGTGTAAATGTAGACTCTCCTCACACAAGCAGAGGGAGAGAGTGCAGTCAGTTTACTCACTTGTTACCGAGGCTTCAATTGGCAATGGCTGCAGCAAGCCCCGGTGTTAGGAAAAGACTTGCTAAGGGTTAATTGCAGTTGTTTGTTTCCTCTAATCACGGAGCAGCAGCAGCCCTATTTAAACTTCCTGCTTCCTGTAGCAAATGCTGTCCGTTCTACAACGTTTAGTGTGAGTTCCTTGCTTCCTGACTACCTGATACCTGTTCCTGTGACCCGGCCTGCTTGACCCTGCTCTGAATTCTGCCTGCACCGACCCCGGCTCCTACGACCACTCTACTGCCTGCTCCCTTGTACCTTGCTGCCTGAACGTTACCGACCCAGCCTGCACCCGACCATCCATCTGCCTGAACCCTTGTACCGCACCGCCCGCCAGTTACCGACCCGGACTGCCTCACGACCCTTCTGCCTGCACGAGCTCCAGCGGACATCTACCTTGCATCAGTGACTGTCCAGCCCTCGTGCCCCCCCGTGCTCCTGAGTTCCCTGTCTGCACTACCAGGGACTCACGAACCGGGGCCGCAAGAGAGGTACTCCCTGCATAAGCCAGACTCCATCACCAGGTACGTGACACCCGGTCCTGTCTGTGTGACGGCTGGAAGTTGTGTCCGTCGGGTCTCTGTGTGAGGAGAGGAATCAGTCACTCCACATGTGTTTGAAATGGACGTGTCCTCCCCTGTTTTGGGAGTATTAGCCTTGAGTCCTTAGAGGCTATCACAGGGCTCCAGGATCACCCGGCTTGATTACCGTTTTCACTGCAGGGCAAAACGGGATGGAGCCAAGGAAGAAGGGGGAATCCCTACAGGGCAGCCAATCACCAGAACAGTCTTGGGGGAGTGAATAAATTACTGGAGGAGTAAAGTGTGGCCAGTTCATAAGCCCCAGAGGCCAGCAGGCATCCGGTGCCACAGAGAGATGCCACTAACGATTCCTCAGATTCATGGTGGGGCAAGAAGGTGGGCAAGGTGTGTGATGTGGGTGGGTGTTGGGGGGCCACCAATGCGTTTCGTTCGATGTACCCGCAAACTTCTTCAGGGTGGCCTTAGAACACAATTTAAGGCATACATGTAGATGAAATTATCTACCAACCATTCTATAAGGCCAGGCTTAATTTTCACTGTACATTTGTGGGCATACAGAGCATATTGGCAATACACACAACAATTCAAAGGTGCATAAATGAGGGGCAGGAAAATCTTATATTTCATAAATAAATCACATGTGATATATCACATAGTAATAGACCCAAGCTGAGTCAACCAAACAGGTGAGACATCCTGTATCTATACTAAAGAATGTAGTTTATAGAGACATAATTATGTATGGTTGAGTGGGTGTGGTGTTTTCTATGGGGCTTACCATTTATTAAGGGTCCAGAAGCACCTGAAGGTTAAGTTCTTTGTTCAGTCCTTTGGGTTCAAGAGTCCCCAGCTTGAATACCCACTCCTTTTCACGTTGCAGTAAGACAGTATTGAAGTCTCCCCTGCGGGCAGATAGATTAAGTACAAAGAAGCCTTTCACACATTGGTCCTTGGTTTTCACCATGATGGTGTTCCAGGCAGTGCTTGGCCAGAGGTTTTTCATCATCTTTTCCCCTTATATTGGACAGGTGTTCGCTTATCCTTACTTTAAGGGGGCGTTTCATCTTCCCGATATATAGTTTTCGACAGGGGCACTTAATCATATAAAGAACTCTGGTTGTGTTGCAATTCATGAAGTATTTGACCTCAAAGATATTTTTTCGGTCCGAATCTGTAAACACATTAGTCCGATCCACATGAGCACATATAGGGCATTTTCCACAAGGAAACATTCCCTTTAGCTGAGGTAGATCAGTGAGCCATGAGCGTGGGGTTGGATTTTTGGAATTCTGACTTTACCAGCTCATCGGATAGGTTTTTGGCTCGCTTGACTACCATGTGTGATCTCTTACCAACTATCTCTGTTAAGCCTGGGGATCTGGTTAGGAGGTGCCAATGTTTGGTGAGTACTCATCTTACTGTCTCCCGCTGGCTACCAAAGGGGGTTATGATCCTGACTGGATCCTGTGTGTTTCCCCTAATTTCCTTACTGCTGTGTTGTGATCTGAGCAAATCAGCTCTTTATTTTTGGGATGCCTTTCTTCTGGACCTCCGCAGAACTCTGTGGGGGTACTTTCTTACCAGGAACCTTTGGTACATCTGGTCTGCTTCCATCTTGTAATCTGTGTCACAAGCACAATTTCTTCTGATCCGCATGAATTGCCCCATCGGGATTCCTCTGATTAGAGATCTTGGGTGGTGGCTTTCTGCCTCTAAGAGGGTGTTTGCGGCAGTCTCCTTCCGATATGTACTCGTGACAATTTTATTGTTCTCATTTCTGATGAGGAGGTCCAAGAAAGGAATTTGATGTTCATCGTAGTTGAAGGTGACCTTGATGTTTTTGTTGTTCAAATTGATTTCTTTAATGAACTCTTGCAGGGTCTCAGGCATACCCCTCCAGGGCGTGGCTGAGGTACCATGGCAAGCAATAGATCACCTCCTCTTCCCACCATCCTAGATGGAGACAGGCCTATGCTGGTGCGCACAGGGCACCCATAGATGTGCTGCGGATATGCTTATAGTTGGCCCCATAAATTGAAAGTAATTATTCATGAGGGCAAACTCCAAAAGCTCGAGGATAAACTCATTTTGTGCCCCCATATGCAGAAAATTCAGATCCAGGAAGGGGGAGATGGCTGCCAGACCCCAGACATGGGGAATTGAAGTGTAAAGTGATTCCACATCGACACTGGCTAACAGGGCATCAGGTGGAACAGGACAGTCATTGATTCTTTGCAGGACATGTCTGGTGTCCTGAACATAGGATGTTAGTCTGGTAACCATCTCCTTTAGAAGAGCATCCAGGTATTTGCCGATTTTCTCCAGGTGGCCTTTTATAGCTGAAATTATCCACCTCCCTGGGGGGTTAGTGATAGACTTATGGATTTTGAGAATCACATATACAGTCGTGCTCATAAGTTTACATACCCTGGAAGAATTTATGATTTCTTGGCAATTTTTCAGAGAATATGAATGAGAACACAAAAACATTTCTTTCACTCATGGATAGTGTTTGGCTGAAGCCATTTATTATCAATCAACTGTTTACTCCTTTTAAATCATAATGACAGAAACTACCCAAATGACCCTGATAAAAAGTTTACATACCCCAGTTCTTAATACCGTGTATTGCCCTCTTTAACATCAATGACAGCTTGAATTCTTTTGTGGTATTTGTGGATGAGGCTCTTTATCTTCTCATATGGTAAAGCTGCCCATTCCTCTTGGCAAAAAGCCTCCAGTTCCTGGAAATTCTAAGGCTGTCTTGCATGAACTACATGTTTGAGATCTCCCCAGAGTGGCTCAATGATATTGAGGTCAGAAGGCTGAGATGGCCACTCCAGAACCTTCACTTTATTCTGCTGTAGCCAATGACAGGTCGACTTGGCCTTGTGTTTTGAATCATTGTCATGTTGGAATGTCCAAGTACGTCTCATGCATAGCTTCCTGGCTGATGAATGCAAATGTTCCTCCAGTATTTTTTGATAACATACTGCATTCATCTTGCCATCAATTTTGACCAAATTTCATGTGCCTTTGTAACTCACACACCCTCAAAACATCAGCTATCCACCTTCGCGTTTCACAGGCCTTGTTGACTACTGTCCAAATGTAGTGTTTATGGTTGTGGCCAAAAAGCTCAATTTTGGTCTCATCACTCCAAATGACTTTGTGCCAGAAGATTTGAGGCTTGTCTCTGTGCTGTTTGGCATATTGTAAGTAGGATACTTTGTGGCATTTGCGTAGTAATGGCTTTCTTCTGGCGACTCGACCATGCAGCCCATCTTTCTTCAAGTGCCATCCTTATTGTGCATCTTGAAAAAGCCACACCACCTGTTTTCAGAGAGTCCTGAAGTTATTTGTGGGTTTTTCTTTGCATCCTGAACAATTTTCCTGGCCGTTGTGGCTGAAATTTTAGTTTGTCTACCCGACTGTGGTTTGGTTTCAACAGAACCCCTCATTTTCCACTTCTTGATTACAGTTTAAACACTGCTGATTGGCATTCTCAATTCCTTGGATATATGTTTATATCCCTTTCCTGTTTTATATAGTCCAACTACATTTTCACCCAGATCCTTTAACAATTATTTTGTTTTCCCCATGACTCCCGAAACGTCAGTGCAGCACTGGATAAAAGATGCAAGGGTGTGTCAGGAGTCCAGAAACTCATTGACCTTTTATACACACACACTAATTACAAGCAAACAGATCACAGGTGAGGATGGTTACCTTTAATAGCCATTAAAACCCCTTTGTGTAAACTTGTGGTCATGTTATCAGGCCAAAATCACCAGGGTGTGTAAACTTTTGATCAGGGTCATTTGGGTAGATTCTGTTGTCATTATGATTTAAAAAAAATAAACACAGGGCGTGGCTGGCGCGCAAGGCGGATGGTGGTGTGAGAGGCTCGCTCCGGTGCCCGTGAGACCCAAAGCGACGATTCCCAGCGACGAGGCATAAGATCCATCAAGACCTGTTCCTGTCCGACACCCAGGAGATCTCTGCTACAGCCCCGCCATGTCAAGAAAAAGGCAGGGAGACAGCAAACCCAAGAAACTGACGGCATATTTTCTTCGGCCGGAAGGCAATCAAAATGGCGCCGATGAACGCAGCCGCGCGGCACAGAGGAGCCACTACTCGGATCTTCCTGACGAGGAAGAAGCTGGAAACGGCACTGATCCTCAGCATGCTTCTCTCCCTCCTAGCCCTCCATGCTCCAGCCCTGCCAAGACTCGGATGAGGCTGGATGCTGAAGACCCATCCCAGGGGGTAAGTGACTCGTTTACAGCACTACACCAGATCAAAGCTCACACTTCCCCCATTGCGGCCTTCCCCACCACAGACCAGCCAGTGCTAGACACCCAAATAAAGGAGATGTTAATGACTCTCCACCGCTCTCTACATGAGGAGATCAACTACACGTCCCACAAATTTACTAAAGAATTGAACTCTTTAGGCGATAGAGTGGATCAGGTGGAACGGGCAGTAACAGACATTTCATCTACTGTGAACGCCATGATAGACCAGCAGGAGGAGGGGGAAGAAGACAGGCTTTGGATGAGATCAAAATTGGCTGACCTAGAGGACCGCTCCCGCAGACAGAACATAAAGCTAAGAGGGGTCCCAGAATCAGTAGCACAGCAAGACCTCACTAAGTTCACAGAAGACCTGTTTTTATCATTGGTCCCTGGCCTAACGCCCATACAATTAACAATAGTTTGCATCCATAGGCTGCCGAAGCCCTCCTTGTCAGCAGACATACCCAGGGATATCCTGATGCGGGTGCATTTTTGCACTACAAAAGAGCAGGTGCTAAGAAAAGCCCGCACACTAGGGAAACTCCCCGATCCATACGGCAACATACAGCTGTTTGCAGACCTGTCCAAATATACACTCGACCAAAGGAAACAGCTCAATATCACCAAGACCCTAAGGAATAACAATATTCCATACAAATGGAAACACCCATCAAAAATCCTCATAGAGCATAACGGAACCTCACACCTTGTCTCATCATTAGAGGAAGGCCTATCCCTTTTGAAAAGATGGGGCATTATCCCTGTGATTCCCCCACAACAAGAACCCGGTCCTAAACCCCAACGCATGCACCAACAGTGGGGCACCACCAAAACAGGAAACAGAGGCAGAAGCCTTAACTGGAGTGATTAGCAGCCGCAAGCTACAAGAGTCTCGGGGTGCAGCTCTCACCCCTCCCTCCCTCCTCAGTGAGAGAACTGTTTCCCCCCGTCACTTTAGTCGCAGCATATTGTTTCCTAGCTGCGAAGTTATGGTTACTGTTCAAGAGTTATACTTTCAGCTCTGTTTGTTTCTCTTTCTTACCCCTCTCTCATCCCCTTCATGCTCCCTCCAAATGCATGGGAAGAACCGTTCTGCAGCTGGTGACCACACAAGCCAAGCAATACCTCAACCTCGTACCAAGATGGATAAGAAAGTCAACTTGACCAACATCAGCCCATATTCTCTGGTCCACGTGAGTAAAACTAGCTTACACGTTAACTCACACTATGGCGATTAACTTTCTCTCTATAAACGTAAAAGGACTCAACCACCCCACCAAGCGAGGTTCCTTATGGAGACTGGCCAAGCAGAATAATAGCGACATAGTCTGCGCCCAAGAGACACACCTCATCGCAAAAGACACTAACCTGTGCCGAAACATAAATTTCCCTCATATATACTGGTCCTCAGACCAAACCTCCAAAAAACGAGGAGTTATGATTGCAATAAGCAGGAAGGTCAGATTCAATTACCTGAACCACATAACGGATTCTAGAGGCAGATACATTATACTGCAAGGGACTATAAACTCAGACATGTATACGATAGCTTGCATGTATGCGCCAAACACGCACCAAATCAGATTCCTAAATAATCTTATGAAGAAGATAATCAACCTCAAAAGAGGTTCCCTGATTCTTTGTGGGGACTTTAACATTGTACCTGATCAAGCTATGGACTCTTCCAACTCCACCTCAAGAAAAAAATCACCTATGCTAGATTTTATGAAATATCAAGGTTTGCACGATGTGTGGCGATGCCTGCACACAACTGAGAGAGATTATACATTCCATTCCCTCCCACACAACTCTTATTCAAGAATTGACTATTTCCTAGTAGACAAATGGTCCCTCCAAAAAATCCCCACGGCAGATATAGGTACAATTACATGGTCAGACCATGCCCCTGTAAAAATCCAACTTCTAACAAACTCCAATTGACATTCTACCAGATTGTGGAGGGCAAACCCATACATCGTGCAAACTTCACCCTATTCTGACCACATTAGAAACCAATTAGAGGAATATTTCCACTTAAATGAAGGTTCAGTATCATCATCAGCTACACTGTGGCTGGCGCATAAGGCCCATATTAGAGGCATCATGCTCCAACAGAACAGTAGAGCCAAAAGAAGGAGGACGCAGCGTCTAGACGAAATAACAAAAGATATTTCCCAACTAGATAACCAAAACAAGCTTGCCCCTTCCCCGGACCTGAACTCACAACTCATTGCCAAACGCCAAGAATTAAAGAACCTGTTACTAGAAGCCCATGAAAACTCATATCGTAAATTAAAAGCCACCATGTATGCAACATCAAATAAGGCAGGGAAAACCATGGCAAATAAAATCAGAGGCCAAAGGACCAAAAATCGAATCCCTCATTTGTTCCATCACAGCTCCAAACGAAAACTAGTCAACCCACAAGAAATAGCCAACGCATTTAGTGATTATTACAGTTCCCTATATAACATTGTACTAGACCCCAATACCCCCCAGCCTGACCAAGGTAAAATAAGCAAATTCTTAGATAAAGTTAACCTACCCACTCTATCAATTTCCCAACTGGAAGAATTAAATTCCCCATTTACTGTCCAAGAAATTGAGCAAGCAATAAATAAAATAACCCCTAACAAAGCCCCAGGCCCAGACGGCCTACCTGGAGACTATTATAAAAAGTATTCCACCATACTAAGCCCCCATCTTTGTAAAGTATTCAATGACGCTGCCTCCTCCTCTAGTTTTCCCCCTGAAATGTTATCAGCTGTGATCATTGCACTCCCGAAACCAGGGAAAACTCCGGATACCCCCAGAATTTTAGGCCAATTTCACTCTTAAATTCGGACATTAAGCTTTTTGCCAAATTATTAGCTAACAGAATAGCCAAATTCCTACCTAACCTGATTAACATGGACCAAACAGGCTTCGTGAAAGGCAGACAGTCCACGGACGCTACCAGAAGACTGATAAACCTAATACACGAAGCAAACGCCACAAGAACGCCTTCTCTGCTCCTCTCTCTGGATGCAGAGAAGGCGTTCGACCGAGTCCATTGGGGGTACATGAAGGAAGTTTTGACCAGATTTGGATTATATATATATGTGTTCCGCGCAAACGGATAACGTTATAATCTTAGAGCTGCTGCCTCCACCAGAACTCCACTAAAAGTGTAGTTAAATAATACAATAAAAATTATGGTGGAAAGTGGCGCTGCTCTGTATTTTTATTCTTATAATTTCCAGGATGCTGGTAAATAAAATAAAATAAACTTCACTGCAATATATTGTTATTATGTACGGGT
This sequence comes from Glandirana rugosa, assembly GCA_018402905.1. Classification (NCBI taxonomy): domain Eukaryota; kingdom Metazoa; phylum Chordata; class Amphibia; order Anura; family Ranidae; genus Glandirana; species Glandirana rugosa. The sequence continues at coordinate 15,666 of BLSH010249703.1, forward strand.
GTCTTTCGGTGGGACACCAATTAATCAGCAGACCGCAATCGATGTCAACTTATAAGGTGGATATAGGTATTGTAAGTACAAAATTTAAAATTTAAAGCTGTTTGTTCACTGTTTGTGGATTCAAATTAAAGTGATATGTGCATGTGATAACCGTGTAAACTCGTAAATATGATGACCTCCAGTAATTAAAACAAGTGGATAAAATGCAATCGATAAATACACATGCAGTCAATAAATACACATAAAAACCATCAAAATTATGTGCAATTTCATCAAAATTAAGTGCAAATGAGTATCTGTGCTGTTAAATGATTATATATATATTTTCTAGAATTCTTTCAAATACTTCTAAAGTGGAAAAGGATACGAAGTGCAAAATTGCAAATATTCAAACATGTGCAAATGCCAACAAGTGCCTAAACAATGATTAAAGTGCTTCAAAAAAGGAATAGAAAGAAATGAAAAGGAAATCCTTTGCAAAATTGCAAGAGATGTGCACAATGTGTAAAACCTTTCCATAGAACCACTAGCGGAATTAATTAGAGACTCAAAAAATATATTGGGTATCCGAATTGGCAAATACTAACATAAAATTAGTCTATTCGCAGATGATATCATCCTCATACTTTCCAACCCATACTCCTCATTATCCGAAACCCATAAAATTCTACAAGAATTTGGAGAAGTTTCCTACTATAAGGCTAACTCCTCCAAATCCTTCATGCTCGAACTAGGCCTGGATGCTATCTCCAGAAACCTAATAAGCTCACACTTCCCCTTCCAATGGGCAGAAAAAGGATTAAATTATCTTGGCATAATACTAACCAAAAGACCCGCAGACCTCTTTAAAGAAAATTTCATCCCCTACAAAGAAAAACTCACCCAATCACTGACAAATCTAAGTAAGCATGAACTTTCATGGTCAGGCAGATTGGCTAGTTTCAAAATGATAACTCTACCGCAACTTCTGTACCTATTTCGATCCATACCCATCCCAATCCCCAAGTACTACTTGAAACAGCTACAAACTTCAATCAATAACTTCGTTTGGGCGGGAAAAAACCCAGAGTGGCATTCCATAAGCTCGGGACTAGTAGACATATCAGACTACTATTGGGCAGCTATATTATCCCAAGCCAAAGAATGGTTTTTCCCTAATCCTACCACGAGATGGGGAGAAATTGAGGCCCACAACACCCCCAACCACCATTTAAAAAATTGGCTATGCAGTCGTTTACCATCGGTCAAAACACACAGGTCAACCTCACTTCCAACTGTAGCTACAATTAACGCTTGGCTTAAAATCACAAGCCACAGATGGGTAAACACTCCGACGTCAGATATCAACCTTAACATTAGCGCTCTAAAAGTAGTAACACCTTCACTGTACCTTCCCCAAACACGAGACCAGGGCCTCACAAGCATACCAGACCTTTTCCTGGCAGATAACATCATACCCTACCAACTCCTCAAAGATGAACTGAAACTACAAGGGAACTCACACTTCACTTACCTACAAATTGCCAATAGTCTTAAAACTAACCCACAATTAAGAGCTAGGATCCCAACCAAAATATTAAAGTACCTCACACAAGTCCGAACGACATCAAGTGTAATCTCCCAAATATACAACACCTTGCAAGAAAAAAGACAATTCGAACACTCACTTTCCTTCACTCTTTGGGCCCAAGACCTGAACACCCACATTCCAACAACAAATTGGCTAAATGCCTTCAAATATACTTATTCAGCCACTAGTTGTGTTGCTTTATGGGAAACAACACAAAACATATTTCAAAGGAGATACTTGACTCCAGTCAAGCTTGCAAAGTTTGACAAAAACTCATCCCCAGCTGGAGATTATGTGGTTCAAGCGGCTCCCTCATTCACATTCTATGGGAATGCCCAAAACTGAAGAAATTCTGGGAGGATACTTTTACCTTAATCACACAAATCTCTAAAACTAGGGTCCCACCCTCCCCAGATCTAGCCTTATTAAATTTGAATATTGATATCATTCCTCCAAAATACAGATTAATAATATCACATCTCCTAATGGTAGCTAGACACTCAATCGCCAGCATATGGAAAAAACAGGAACCTCCCCAATGTAATTCTATAATCTCACAAATGCAAACGCATTACCACTATGAGAAAATTATAGCATCTGTCAATTATCATAGCGCCAAAACAGAAAACAAATGGGCTCCTTGGCACTACTGGGCCAACGAGAGGAATCTACATTAAGCTTGCGCATACCACGAACGCATGTAAGTCCATCGCACTTCCCAACTCCCCTCCCCCCCCACCCCTTGTTACATACCCACTACTCTACCCCTACCCCTGCATCAACACACACGATTCTAAGGGTCATATTTAACCCTCAATCCCAAATATTGCTGACGGATAATGTTTAGATCTGGTCTAGGAAAACTCTCATAGGTGGATCTTCTCCCCTAGATGACAGCATGGTCCCATTGGGGCACCTAGGGGAGACAAGCCTCCACCAAGATAATTGAGAGCAAACCAGATAGTGGGGTATTGAGCGTACGATACTCCTCCCTACATTACTGTACTTACTTATTATTAAGTATACTCAATAATTATGCATAACCTCTCTGACCCTTATGTGTGTTTATATCAAGTATTATCCCGGCATTGCTTCCACTTCTTTGGTTAAATACCAACCCAATCTGAATTTAGACCCTTGCTACCCTCATGCTCCTATGTTATGCCTGTATTCTTTCGAGCCAGGGAATGCCCAGCGGCTCTGTTTTGTATCCTCTTTTACAATTTCAAATAAAAATGATTTAAGTAATAAAAAAATAAAAAAAAGTAAACACAGTTGATTGATAATAAATGGCTTCAGCGAAACACTAACCATGAGTGAAAGATGAGTTTTTGTGTTATCATTCATATTCTCTGAAAAATGGCCAAGAAATCATAAATTCTGCCAGGGTTTGTAAACTTATGAGCACAACTGTATTGTTGACATATTGAATTCCCCTACACTCAAGTAGTCACATTCTTTTTTTAGAAATGAGGTCAGCTTCAAGGGTTATTTTTATCTTGAAATTAAATTCACTGAAAGAGGGGGAAAGGGGCTATAATCCAATTTTTCATAAGTGTATTAATCACTCAGTTGTCTCCTAATTTCATTTTCATATTTTTCTGCAGATAGCAGAACCACATTCCCCCCCGTGTCACTTTTCTTGATAACTATGCCTTCTGCCTCCTTGAATTCCAGGAGTGCCCGTCTTTCATCTCTATTCAGGTTGTCTTTCGCAGGAGCTGTCCAATCCAAATCCCGGAGGTCTTCCTGCACTACATCGAGAAATGTTCTCAGTCACTTGTTCTTTTTAAAAGGAGGCATTTTCATAGATATTATCGGTAGACCTGCTTGTCTCCTCCATGGTACCTCGGGTGGTGTTTGGTATTCAGAATCTTCATTCTCCCTAGTCCACAGGGATGATAGAATGGCAACAGCCTGTTGATCTTGAGGGAGAGCTTTACCATTTTCGTTCTCATTGGTTGGTTCAGGGGGCCTTTGATGTAACTGCCTTAGGTATACTTTCCACAAGAACAATACTATGTCCTTGTATACCTCAAAATTAGTCATGGAACATGTTGGGGAGAATGACAGACCTCTTTTTTAGTAATTTAATGTGTCTTTCCTCTAAGTTAAATTCCAACAGATTAAGGATTGTACTGTTTATAGGGATGACATCATCCAAAGCAGTTGTATCGGTGTTCTCTAGCATTGCCTCGTTCCATTTTCCAGCTGGTTGCGTGTCGCTGTTCTGGTTGTGGGTTTCTTGGAATCTTGGGGTTTCTCTTTTTCTTGATCTCTTTTAGTGTTGAGCGAACCAGGACTGTAACATTCGGGTCCGTACCGAACTTTGGGGTGTCAGCGACCCGGACCCGAACACGGACATAGCTGCAGGGCAGCCAATCAACAAGCGTTTCACTGGTTTGCCCTTAGAAGCCATCACAGCCATGCCTACTAATGGCATGGCTGTGATTGGCCAGTGCATCATGTGACCCAGCCTCTATATAAGCTGGAGTCACTTGATGCTGCAGTCACATGCTCTCTGAGACTCTGAATGGTATAGGGAGAGGAAGCTGCCAGTGTTTTTGTGAGGGACAGATTGCAGACATTTTAACATCTGATCCCACATTCTGAGATTACTACTACTGTTGCTCTGAGGGACAGATTGCAGAAATTTGAGATTTCACATACTGCTGCTTTGAGTGACAGAATGCAGATCAAACTCTGCTTAACACAACGATCGCTACGATCGTACACAACGATCAGATTGTGGGAGTAATTTGAGATTTCACATACTGCTGCTTTGCGTGACAGATTGCAGATCAAACCCTGCCTAACACAACGATCGTTACGATCATACACAACAATCAGATTGTGGGATCGTACACAACGATCAGATTGTGGGAGTAATTTGAGATTTCACATACTGCTGCTTTGAGTGACAGATTGCAGATCAAACCCTGCATTACACAACGATCTGACTGCACTAGGTAGAGGCTTCTGCTTAGAGGGACAGATTATTGTTCAAAAATCATTGCCTACTCCTATAGGGCCAGGTTCCAGCTGTTGCTATAAGTGACACATTATTGTTCAAAAATCATCTCCTAGTTCTAAAGGGAGAGCTTCCAGCTGTTGCTGTAAGTGACACATTATTGTTCAAAAATCATCTCCTAGTTCTAAAGGGAGAGGTTCTAGCTGTTGCTGTAAGTGACACATTATTGTTCAAAAATCATCTCCAAGTTCTAAAGGGAGAG
>BLSH010249703.1:23113-37945 GCA_018402905.1 Glandirana rugosa
CCACCTTCACCGGCACCAGCTCCTCCTCCTCCTCCATCGGTTGTGACAAAAAAAAACAAACAAATATTAACCCCATCGGGGGTTTTATAACTCCGGATAAGTTTTTTTGTTCATATGCTTACCCGACACACTCAGGCCAGATTTACAAATAAGACGTGTTCCATGTCTGTTTAGAACACCCTAGGTACGGACCAAGTAAAATTATTTCCAATCGAACAGGTGAAACCGACACCTGTCCGCTGACACGAACAGACACTATTGCAGGGGACGGCACGATTTGTGTGCAAGTCTGTTATGTGACCGACGTCCCGTCCGGTCGTGGAGGTTCCGTATTTGCCGTTCGAGTCCGGTACACCGCCACATGGCCTGAGCTTGCCGTTTATGCCTTGGAGGTGCTGGCCTGCCCTGCAGCCAGTGTATTGTCTGAACGTGTGTTTAGCACGGCAGGGGACGTTATCACAGACAAGCACAGTCGCCTGTCCACAGCCAAAGTGGACAAGCTAACCTTTATTAAAATGAACCAGGCATGGATCCCACAAGATTTGTCTGTACCTTGTGCAGAATAAACATTTAGACCGGACTCACACAGCCCATTCGTATACTTGTTTTTTTGAATAGGCCTCAATATTTTGGGGGCTACCCCAATTATAAACAAACAAAAAAAAACAGTGTTGGCTACCTCCTCCTCCTCCTCGACCACGGCCACTTCCACCTACACTGCCACGGTCACAGCCTAGTCAACCTCTAGGCTCCTACTCCACATCCACCCCCCTCCCATTTTTTTTAAATTTGATTTTAATTTATTTTCCCTATCCCAATTTTTTTGTAGGGCACTTACCCTACTCTTACCCCCATTTTACTTCCTTTTGCAGCCCTCTAGCACTTGCCAGGACTTTGTTACAGCCATTTTTGTGCCTAAAAGTTCGGGTCCCCCTTGACTTCAATGGGGTTTGGGGTCTGGGAAAAAGTTCAGGCAACGTTCGGTGCCGAACCCGGACTTTTTCTTAAAGTTCGTTCTGACCCTCCGAACCCGAACGTCCAGGTGTTCGCTCAACTCTAATCTCTTTCTCTGTTTTTTAGGATACCCTTCGTTGGAGCAGTCGTTTTCGTTTTCGACTGTGTCTCGTCTAAATCTTCATCAGCGTCTGTATCCCTCGGTCTCCTGCGATTCCTTTGGCCCCGTGACCTGCTTCATCCTCTAGAGTTCTGTAGGGCAAAAATCTCGTCCTTTTCCCAGTCTTCAACATTACATTGAAATTTTGATTGTTTTGTTGACCTGAGATTTTTTTTGAACTTTTATCACCTCACCAAATTTTGTTTGTCGAACTCTTCTTTTCCATCAAATGAATCCAATTGCCTTGAGCTGTCATCTATTTTGGTTTGTAATTCGCTAACTTGACGTTTTTCCTGTTCCACAATCAACTTCATAATTTCTATGCCATGTCCAATGCATATTTTCTTCCATTTTTCCAGGAATCTGGCATTATGCAGATGTTCAGCTGGAATAACTCATTCTCGTAGTCCGGGTGGAATTATGCCACGTTCAATATATGTCTCTAATGCCAAGATATCCCACTTCCGATTGAATTGCTTAATGATCAGCTTCTTGCGATGTTTAAATCGTGTTGTAATCACCTCATCATCAGGAGGGGGGTGGTCTGGTGTTCTACTTGCAAATGTAGATCTTATTTCTTGTTCAATGTCCTCCCCCAGAACAAACGCCATTCTAGCCTATGTGATCAACTCAGCAGAGGTGAACCTCAATGCAATGGGTTTACCAGTGCCAATGAAGCTTTAGGGATGATAATAGCCACTTATACAGTCTATCAAGAAGAAAGTCCTCAAATGGTGACAGTACAGTGCATGCATCCTTTATGAGCAGCCATTGGCATGGGGAAAAAAAGCCTAGCCAGCCTGAGCCTGTCATTGTGCCATACTCACACAGGTACTCGTTGACGGCCCTCAGATGCATGTGCCGCCACTGCAGCATTGCCAAAGTTGAGTTCCATCTGGTGGGCATGTCACAAAACAGGCGGTTTACAGGCAGGTGGAATTCCCGCTGAATTTCAGCCAACCGAGCACCGGCTGTGTATGACCACCTGAAATGGTTACAGACTCTTCTGACCTGCTTTAGCAGATTTTACAACCCTGGGTACCTATTTAGGAAATGCTGCACCACCAAACTGAGGAAATGTGCCAGGCATGGCACATGTGTCAACTTTCCCTGTCTAATGGCGGAGAGGAGGTTTGTGCCATTATCATACACCACCATTCCTGGCTCCAGCTGGCGTGGCGTGAACCACCTCTGGGCCTGTCCCTGCAGAGCCCTGTCAAGCATGTGGTACCCAAATGGCTGGTGTTTTTGCCATGCTTGATGTACTTGAGGCAAAGCTTTCAAATAGCAACAGTGCGATCGGCTCCACATGTACTAAAAAATGCCCAGACAGCTGAGCTGTGGGAAGTGGTCTGGGAGATAACAGCTCCACGATGTGATGGAATAGGGTGGCTGCTCTCTACTCTTCCATGATGGCTACCTCATTGGGGTTGTGCCTCACCCTCACTTTCCTCCTCTGCTCTATCTGGCACCCAAGTCGTGTCAGTGACCTCATCATCATCATCATCATCATCATCTCCTCCATCCTCATTACCACTGGAGACAACTTGGCAATACGCTGCAGCTTGGGGAACACGGATGCCAATTTGTGTACCAGTGTTCTCCTCTCTCTGTTCCTCCTTTCTCAGAACATCTGAATCAAGTAATGGCTGTGCATTGTCAAGGAGCAAGGGGCTGATGCTGTGTTCAAATAACTCAGCTGACTCCTCCATGCCTGATGCTGGGGCTATGGCAGGAATAGCTGTGGACAAGGAGGCAGGTTTAGCCACTCTGGCAGCTGTTAGTTAGTTTTGATGTGTCTCCAGCATTTCTTTCCTCCCCATCGGGGGGTCACCCCTTTAGCTGTCCCTCATGCCTACTCACATTTCTCCAGATAGGGGTGGGGTCTCTTTTTGTCATTCTCCCTCCCCATTTTGGGCCCCCTTCTTTTCCACCTTGGACTGACCATCAATCTGCTCCCAAGGGGATGTGCTTCCATTTATAGCCAGTGGGAGGCGCTCCCGTGGGCTTCTTGTCTGAGTGGTATGCCTGCCTTTTTGTTGGAGGTCAGCAATTGGGGATTCAGCTTCATCTTGGATCATTACACATGAACCTAGGAGACAAGCATGTCTCCTTTCTTCTTTCTCAGCCTGTCTGCCATTTGCCCATTCCTTTGGGAGGATTTTTACATTCAGGAGGATTTTTCCAAGATGGCGGTTTGTGACTCTGGGTGCATGCTCGCGACGTCAGCACGCATGTGACGCCCGCGCATGCGCGATAGCCTTCCAGACGTCCGCAATCAGCCGGGTGTGAGAGAACGCTGGCTGATTGGAGTGAACCCCATATAATGGTGTCTGTGAGCTCACGGCACCCATCTAAGTGGGGTAACGCTGTAGACTGTGCAGAGTGGTGAAAGGTAAGAGCCCTATTTGATCCTTTGGGTTGTCCTTTTTGCAGTATAGGGACCTATTGGTCTTTTGTTCTTCCCATGTTAGGGCAATGCTCTGCCTTACTTCCACATACTTTATCTATTTTCTAGTGGAAATTTTTGCTCTGTCTGTGAGATTCCATGTGGCAGCTGAGGCCCTCTTGTCTCCCATTCAGAAGATCGTTGGTGGAACATTGAGTTGGCTGACCGGTTTTTCACAAACATATTTTCTTCTCTCTGGAGTGAGTATCATCTGTGAAGTTCAGGGTAGGTTTTGCCCAATAACATCATTATTTTTTTCCTATATATGAATGTATGTATCATTGTATATATACTGACTATGTTCATATGCTCTTGCCTTTTCCCCTCTTTGCACTGCATCTGCCAATCTTTCCCACATATCCTTATTCATTTTATAGTGACTGATTCAGCACCAACTGAGGGACTAACTTGATGGTATATCTTATAAACATTCATTAGTCACCTGGTGGTTCACTCTGCAGTCTCCATCCAGGAACCTTTGGCAGGCTCTCTCACCATTGGATGCCTATACCTCCTCAACACAGAACAAATATAAATTACCTTTTACCACTATTCTCATTAGGTGAGTTTTGATGTTCAATGGGACCTGTATTACAAATATAGTAGCAGTGACAAAACTTGGATATAATACAGTGGGTACAGAAAGTATTCAGACTCCCTTAAAATTTTCACTTTGTTATATTGTAGCCATTTGCTAAAATCATTTAAGTTCATTTTTTCCCCTCATTAATGTACACACAGCACCCCATATTGACAGAAAAACACAGAATTGTTGACATTTTTGCAGATTTATTAAAAGTTTTTATGTCAATATGGGGTGCTGTGTGTACATTAATGAGGGAAAAAAATGAACTTAAATAATTTTAGCAAATGGCTGCAATATAACAAAGAGTGAAAAATTTAAGGGGGTCTGAATACTTTCCGTGCCCACTGTATAATGTGTACATACCATACCAATCTTGGATAGTTCTGATGATTTTGTTATGATTGAATATATCCTCTGTATTTTTATGTGTTTTCATATGCATTTATTATATATTGATTTTTGTCTATTATGTTTATCTAGAACTTATAAAAGCCTCATTGTTCCAGATGAAGCAAATGGCAAAACATATAGAACTAACAGGCATCTAACCAAGTTCTCTTGTAATTATATGCTTTTTGTGGTAATGATATGTGTGTTACTGACTATGGGAAGAGACAATTATGACACTCTCCCCAATTTTAATGTATTCTAAACAATAAAATGTTCTACTTTTTTATACATTCTGTCTTGAATATTCTTTGGCACCATAAAAATTCCCTTCCCTTGACAATTTTATATTGTTATTAAAGTTTGCATTATAAACATGATTTTTATATATGTTCACTAAGGGGACACAGGAGATGATGTCAGCTAAGGAAAGGAAGTCCGCGATCGCGTGATTAAAATTAATCCAAATTGCTATGTTTTTATTGGTCTAACAGAGAGGAGGGCTGTGCTCCTCGGATATAAATTTAGGTGATACGAAACCAGAAGTGATGTTTTTGATGATGTTTATCTGAAGCACTTCAGCACTTTCAAGGCATTGTTTGGAGCACTTGAGCACTTTATCAAGACCTTTTCTCATACAGCAGTTTTTCACTTATAGTTTGGAGCACTTTATTATGGACTTCTAGATATTAATATTTGTAGTATTTGAAACACTTATGTTAATTGGTTCACATTACTGTTTCGTGTAATTTTGCTGCTAATGCTGTATTGTTATATCTTGTGATCTTTTAAGGTGGTTTTTTCCACCTGGTGGACAGCTGCAGCAGTTTTCACGTTGTGATTTAATTTGACTAACTATAGATCCATAGCGCGAGTTTGTTTGGGTATATTAAGTGGTTAATGTAGATAATCTTATCAATATAGCTCACAGTGATAAAATATTGTTTCTATGTATAATTTTTAATTACATTTTTTCATAGGACTGACATATTTGCTCAATAAATCTAATTTATTAATGTGCAAGCAAAGATCACTAAAAAAAACATGCATTTTATGGTTGGCTAGTAACAAATTGTGCAGAATAAACACTTTCAAATGTCAATGGATCGGGGTCATAACAAGAAAAGAAAAAGGGATTGGCATTATTAAGTAATGATTTGTCAATGAACAAACTAACCATACAAACTCATGCCTTTCCAGTTTGTAAGTGATTGATTATTTTAATAGATCTATGTATTTTTCTAGTTAGAAATTAAACATTGTATGACATGTTTTATGGCTATACTATAAAACAAACTACACCCCTTTGTGTTCTTTTTCAAGACTTTCCTTTTTTATACATATACCTTTAACCCCTTCTTGCCTGCCCCGGTGTTACTTTAATACGTTTTAAAATGACGGGGGGGGGGGGGGTGAAATGACTGACCGATTATGTAACCACTGTGATTGTCTATTGATCATTAGTGGGGACACAGTCTGGTCTCTGTGCATGGCCTGTGGACGTTAACCACTTCTCTACTACGCTATAGCCAAAAGATGGCTACAACACTGTCCTCCCAGAACTACGCCCCCGGGGTGCGCATCCACCGCGCTCTGTAATCACTGTGTCCTTCGGACTCAACTGATCACAGATCAAGGTAAAGGGCCAAGCAGCCTTTTACCATGTGATCAGCTGTGTCCAATCACAGCTGATCCCATGTAAACAAACACACAGCATGAAGAAATGAGAGCCGGTAACCAGGAATTCTGACAGGGCACATTTACACAGATAATCAGGGCACTGATCCTTAGTGCCCTGATTATCAGTGCAGCCCCATTAGTGTTAATCAGTGCCCATCAGTGCTGCCTATCAGTGCCCATCAGTGCAGCTTATCAGTGCCCATCAGTACTGCTTATCAGTGCCCATCAGTGCCACCTCATCAGTGCTCAATGGTGCTGCCTATTAGTTCCCATCAGTGCAGCCTATCAGTGCCCATTAGTACTGCCTATCAGGGCCCCTCAGTGCAGCCCATCAGTGCAGCCCGTCAGTGCCCATCAGTGCAGCCTCATCAGTGCACATCAGTGAAGGAGAAAATTTACTTTTTTGCTAAATTGTATAATAGAAACTAAGAATTTTTTATTTCTTTTTAATCTTTGGTCTTTTTTTGTTTGTTTAGCAAATTCAAAGTTTCTTACCTGATTAATGCTTTACATAAAAAAAAAAATGGTTGCAAAGTGGAGCCTCTACACAGAGAGTTTCCAAACTGTGGCCGCGGGGCAAGATGCGACCCTTTGCTTGCTTTTATCTGGCCTTCATCTGACCCTTGAGGCATTATTCCTGCCACTGACACCAACAACGGGGCACGACTCCTTCTACTGACACCAATGATGGGGCATAATTCCTTCCAATGACAACAATGACTGGGCACTATTCTTCCACTGAGATCAACTATTTCTCCCCCTAATACCAAAGATCAGGCATTGTTTACTCCGACTTGGCACAGTCAAGCCCCCCTAAAGTCTGAAGGACAGTAAAGTGGCCCTTCTTTTGAAAGTTTGGAGACACCTGCTTTAGACCTTTGAAGGAAATCACTGAAGTCCTAATGACACTTTTCTGGGGGTAGTTCCTGTGCTTAATTTAGGCCAGCATTTGCGGCAGTTTCAGTAACATTCATGTTGTAAGGGAATGATGGAGTTAAGTGTACATAGCACCACATCCCAACATAAAGCACATATGCCAGTAAAGAAAAGAGAAAAACCAGGACTTTTAAGGTGCAAAAAGCCACTCAGGAGGGAATGGACAACATTATATTATGCTTAAAAACATTTCATAAATTATCACAATGTTAAAATTTTCACATAAAGACATCCCTCGTTAATAAATCAATCCCTACATGAAAAGAACAGTCATGTGAGGAAAAAACACTTTGTATATATCCCGCACGCACCCCCCCCCCCCCCATTTATACAAGCAGCCACCAGCATATAACAATAAATCAACTTTCAAATATAATGCTGAAACAATATTGCAGATCCACCAGTAATACAATATGCCAATTGGGGGATAGAGGGTGGGCACATCTCAACGTGTTTCACAGAATGGCTTCTTTAGGAGGCACTGAGGTGATATAGTCACAAGCATGTTAAATAATCAGGTAGGAGTGATGCAGTGCAATACAAAATCAGGGGAGGAACAGAGAACCCAGGGCCACACCAGCAGAGAGAGGGAAAGAGGACATCAAGGAGTGTAAGATGGCAGGCCCATATACCTCTGTGCTCACCACAACAATGTTTTGCTGTACACATGCTTCTCCCCATGGGATCAAAGCAGTTTCAGTAAAATTACCGAGACGGGTGACACATTCGGGTATTTTCAATCAATGCCACTTTAAGAAACTGCCATTATTCCATTAACAGATTCTTAAAAAAAGTTACCTCCAGTTTGCAGATTAAGAAAGTGGCAATTACAATCGCCTCTGAGCTTGCATACCGAGGTACACCAGTATGTAGAGTGGGGTATGTCTGTGCTTGACAGCTTCTGGCACAGTGCTCTATCCCTGGCTTTCCGCTGATGGTCAGAAGATTCCCTGGTCGACAGCTAAATGTTAACAAAGGGGTGGGGGATAGTGATGATTAGACATGCGCAGAATCAAAAAATGTGTTACATTTGGGATAGATTCGTTAAGTTAAACGTTTAGTTACATTTGTTATGTTAGAATGATTCATTTTCATAATTTGTTTTGTTTTCATTTTGATTCAAATGTTCCATCCGTATTTGAATTGAATTTGATTCTAATTTGATTCAAATTCTATTTGAAATGATATAGGCTCAAATAAACCTGAAAATTTGTTTGGTTCTACTTGTCCGCAGACCGTAGACCGTTTAAATATTTGTGATTTTAACAGATAAAAATACATTTTCACAACATGAAAGCCTCCATTATGGGCCCAACAGACTATGTAACATGAAATTATAGGTACGTTATAATCATTATACAGTTGTATGCAAAAGTTTAGGAACCCCAGACAATTTCCATGATTGTCATTTATAAATATTTGGGTGTTTGGATCAGCAATTTCATTTTGATCTATCAAATAACTGAAGGACACAGTAACATTTCAGTAGTGAAATGAGGTTTATTGGATTAACAGAAAATGCGCAATATGCATCAAAACGAAATCAGACAGGTGCATAAATTTGGGCATCCCAACAGAAAAATGTCATCAATATTTAGTAGAGCCTCGTTTAGCTGAAATAACAGCCTCTAGATGCTTCCTATAGCCTGTAATGAGTGTCTGGATTCTGGATGAATGTATTTGGACCATTCCTCCTTACAAAACATCTCCAATTCAGTTAGGTTTGATGGTTGCCGAGCATGGACAGCCCGCTTCAAATCACCCCACAGATGTTCAATGATAGTCAGGTCTGGGGACTGGGATGGCCATTCCAGAGCATGTACTTGTTCCTCTGCATAAATGTCTGAGTAGATTTTGAGCAGTGTTTTGGGTCGTTGAAATTTCCAGCCCCGGCGTAACTTCAACTTTGTGACTAATTCCTCAACATTATTCTCAAGAATCTGTTCAACATTATTCTCAAGAATCTGTTGATATTGAGTGGAATCCATGCGACCCTCAAATTTAACCAGATTCCCAGTACCGGCACACAGCCCCAGAGCATGATGGAACCTCCACCAAATTTTACTGTGGGTAGCAAGTGTTTTTCTTGGAACACTGTGTTCTTTTGCCACCATGCATAACGCCCCTTGTTATGACCAAAATGAAGCTGGCTAGTCCAAATTTTCATTTGCATACCTCAAGCGACTCCGTTTATGGCGTGTGCAGAAAAGGCTTCTTTCGCATCACTCTCCCATACAGCTTCTCCCTGTGCAAAGTGCGCTGAATTGTTGAACGATGCACAGTGACACCATCTGCAGCAAGTTGATGTTGTAGGTCTTTGGAGGTGGTCTGTGGGCTGTTTTTGACCGTTCTCACCATCCTTCGCCTTTGCCTCTCGAATATTTTATGTGGCCTGCCACTTCTGGCCTTAACAAGAACTGTGCCTGTGGTCTTCCATTTTCCTCACTATGTTCCTCACAGTGGACACTGACAGCTTATATCTCTGCGATAACTTTTTGTAGCCTTCCCCTAAACCATAATGTAGAACAATCTTTGTTTTCAGGTCATTTGAGAGTTGTTTTGAGGCCCCCATGTTGCCACTCTTCCGAGGAAAGATCCAACTGAACAACAGCTTGCAATTGGCCACCTTAAATACCTTTTCTCATGATTGGATGCACCTGTCTATGAAGTTCAAGGCTTAATGAGCTCACCAAACCAATTGTGTGTTTCAATTAATCAGTGCTAAGTAGTTACAGGTATTCAAATCAACAAAATGACAAGGGTGCCCAAATTTATGCACCTGTCTAATTTCGTTTTGATGCATATTGCACATTTTCTGTTAATCCAATAAACCTCATTAAACTACTGAAATATTACTGTGTCCTTCAGTTATTTGATAGATCAAAATGAAATTGCTGATCCAAACACCCAAATATTTATAAATGACAATCATGGAAATTGTCAGGGGTTCCTAAATTTTGCATACAACTGTAATTTATAAAAATTGTTGACCCCAAGCACCTTGATGCCATTCATGAAATACCACTAAATTATTTTATTGGAAATCATGGCGGCAACTGTATGCATTGTAAAAAAATGTAATTATTATTACTGACATGAAACTCACATGATTGAAGATACTATCTTTTTGTATACCTTAAAACTTCACCCACATTTTTCACTCCTCATCTTGCAGCAGTAATGTGCATCCATAAAATGAATTGGCAATTTATTTATTTTTTTCTGTTCACTTACCTAATTTATGCTAATGTTTAATTTCACTTACTCCTTTAGGGGCCACGACGCCGTGCGTCATTTCTGGCTTTGCATTGGCTCCTGTGAGATCTTGGTCAGCTTGACATGGCACTGCTGCCATAAAATTTAACATTGGCCTCTATGGAAAACCTTGGTCAGCTTGATATGGCACGTCTCCAGTAACATTTAACATTGGCATCTATGGGAAATCTTGGTCAGCTTGATACCGCATGGCTCCAATAACATTTAGCATTGGTATCTATGGAAAATCTTGGTCAGCTTGACATGGCACTGCTATAGTGCCATGTCAAGCTGACCAAGATTTTCCATAAAAGCCAATGTTAAATATTACTGGAGCCATGTCATATCAAGCTGACTAAGATTGTACCGCACTGCACATGCAGGAGATCGGCAGGTACATGCTGGGTAGCCAGGAAGAAGGACAATGTGGCTTCAGATGCCCACACTGGAGATAATTGTGCTGGAACTTCACAAAGCAAGAACACAATGCTGTACAAATAGAAAACTGGGCATAGTTTACAGCATACCTTTGTTACATTGCAGGAGGCATGAGTATTCTATTCTTTTTATCTCAAATGTCATATTTCGGCCAGATCTCCCATTTCAGATATACATGCATAACAATTATGTTGAGAACAGTCAATACAAGCATGCCTCCGCTGCAGCCAGAATAGGGTTGGGGGGGGGGGGGGGTGGGACAAGAAGCATTAAAATGAATATACTATACATATACAATGCCATTTAAGAAGATCCAATGAGTTAAATACTGATAATGGTAATAAATCTGATATGTACTGTACAATAGATTCCTATTTTATATATGCTGTAAATATACTGTATATTTGGTACAATTTAAGCAAAGTAGATCCATTCCACTACATTTAAAGGCAGCTTGTCTTCTCATCATCAAGTAATGTAATCTATGAAAATAAAGGTGGCAGTTTTATTAGGTAAGTTAGTGCAAGAGCTAAGATGAGCACACAAAGTGCAGTAACCCAAACCCATGCCAGATCATTACATTTATTTTTCAGTAGAGATGGATTAATGGAAGGTTATCTCAATTAGACATGTGCAATTTATTTCATAACGAATCAAAGTCTGGCCAAATTTTGTATCTTTCAGACGCATCCGAATGTCCGAAGGAAAAAATAACGAGTTTCAACTAATACGAAATAAATTATAATGAAAATAACAAATGAATTTGGCATGGTGCGATAATTCCTTAAAGGTCTAATGAAGCAAAAGGTCAACTCGGAGTAAATCTTACAGTCTAATCAGCTGATTCATTTTGTGCTGGAGGTTAGATTACTGGCAAAGTGCATTCCTGAGAACTGAGTGAGAAGGGTGCTGCACTGTATTTGAGCATAGGAAAAGAGATATTGGCATTGTGTGTGTTAATGGATTCAATAAACAAACAACTTTTTGAACTACGAATCATTATCAATAATATATATATACATACTGTACATAAATAACAAATGTATCCAAAAACGCAACAATTAAACAATTTGATTTGTTATAATGAATATCTATACTACATTACAGTATTACAGAAATAATGAATTATCCAAAAAAGAATTAATGTAACATAACGAATATGACAGAATGAAATTATGTATTTTACAAATGAAAACGAAAACTAACCAAAATGTTCCGTCGTGCACAAGTCTAATTCTCAAGTTGATTAATATGAATAAAAATAACCTTAATTTTTATATCATAACTGTTTTTTTCCATATGCAGATATGTCCCAAAAACAGAATATTTTTTGGCTAGTATACAAAAGTTAACAAAGCCATGTCAGTTAACATTGTCCCCTCCCCTATGGCCAAAAGGGAGCAAACATTTTTTGATGGAGTGGGAAATGTCACATTTGGCCCAAATTTTACAAGATTTGATCCTAACAGTGTATGACCATATCTATGGTGCACCTACAGTTTTGGTGTAGCTCACCAATGGCATTCTAAAGGGTGTCTACAACATCCTTCAGGACTTTCCCCCTTATCTATTACCACCTGGTGAATCATTTACAAAATCCTGGTTATGTTGTATATGTGTGTGTGTTATTTTCTCACAACATTTTCCACAGCCATCTTGAACCATGAATTTCCACTGTTGAACTGGAAGTTCAGCTCGGATTCAAAGCACTGGCACACTGAGGAGGGTACAGGGGTGAGTTCCACTCCTGGTGCTGACTCTCTAGTGGTCCTGTGGTTTCCCAATTTTTTTTGTGTTGCACAGTACTGCACCACAGTAACAGAAAACACAAACAAATTTCAGGTTGTCACAGGACCCCAAGAGAGTCGGCACCCGCTGCTACCCTGACATCGGCTGGTTGGATCCAAGGGGAGGCTCCTCCTTGGCTCTGGTCATTTGACAAAGCAAGAGGAGGTCTTCCCTTTACTCTGAACTGTCGCAACATCTGGGCTACAGATGGAGGTGTATACTGGGATGGTGGTGGAGGAGGGGGGGTGTTGTCTGTACTGGAGCAGAGGGGAGTGCCTGTCCTGAAGGGAAAGTGTGTTGTTACTGAGGGGTGTACTGAGAAGGAGAAGTGTCTGTACGGGGGGGGGGGGGGGGTCTGTACTGAAAATCTTAAGTTGGAAAGGACAGCACAGAGGTAATTGTAATATACAGTTTACACTTAACTCCCACAGTAATTTCAAGTTATTTTTTCTAGAGCTCTCCTTTAGGTGCATGTATGCTAAACATTATGTAAGTGTAATACTTACAGGTATTTATTACCCTTCACACAGACCACATTACTCTTTCTGACAACATTTCAATCTGATTTTCTCGCTTGAAGGATGAAACCGTCTTTGGTCAGAGTGGGTCAACATCTACTTCATGCAATGAGATGCTTGATCAGAGATGGCACAGGCATTAAAATGCTGTGGCCTTCTTGGTGTTCTGTGATTACAAATGCCTGACACCGTTCAGCTTCCTTCTGCAGCCTCTCGTCTTGTGACGTGCTACTGTAGCACTTACCCCTGAAGGAGGAACTGATGTTTGGTTCCCCCGATTCCAGATATAAACCACCTTACCAGCAATGCCACACCCTCTGACAGAGCAAGGCTGAAGATAGAATATTTATTTGTGTGACAAACCCAGCAAATCCATAAACAAATTGGCAATAACAGTGAACAATAACAGATACTAATTAAGTATAACACCATAAATCAATGGAGGACCAAATGTCTCTGCCCATGAACCCTAAAACCAGGAAGGTCCTAACTAGATGCTGGTATTGGAACTAAAGGTCTGTCAGTCTCTCCAAATATCTCCCACTGGCCAGTGTATTGATAATCGTTAGGGCACAAAGTTCCCACATTGGACTTGAGTAGATTCTACAATAACAGGTGTACGTACGCAAACTGTATGGTGCAGAAAGTTGTAGTCAGCCGCCTCTCATTACCAAATGATCTGGGTGATACCTCCTCCCACCCTCTTTATGAAACCGGTGACATTATCTGTGACTCCGGACCTGGCAGAGATGATCTCTCACAGACCCCAATGATTTCAGTGGCCTGGAGGTGGTGAACTCTCATGGAACCCAATGATGTGGCAGCAAAGTCAGTCCCCCTCTCCATCTCTGACCCAGCATCTCACTCGGATGTGTCCTCTCACTGTCCTTCATGCAACTGCCTTAAGCTTTGGACTTCTCCTTCCTTTTCTTCATGCTCCAGATCCCTCTCCATCTGAGATCTGTAGTTCCATCGCATCCTTGACTTAATGGAAATATATATCCTTGTAACGACTTTCCCAAAATCCCAGGCAGTCCCCAGCAGTCAATCAGTGTCCTCCTGTTATCACAGGTGGTGGATGAAGCTCTCCTTCAGCTCACTTTGGCTGTAAACACAGCCTTAAAAGAGAAGTATGTGTTTTGTTTTTTAACCACTTGCTTACTGGGCACTTTAACCCCCCTCCTGCCCAGACCAATTTTCAGCTTTCAGCGCTCTCACACTTTGAATGACAATTACTCAGTCATGCAACACTGTACCCATATGAAATTTGCGTCCTTTTTTTCCACGCAAATAGAGCTTTCTTTTGATGGTATTTAATCACCGCTGGGTTTTTTATTTTTTGCGCTATAATTAAAAATAGACCGAAAATTTTGAAAAAAAACGCATTTTTCTTCGTTTTTGTTATAAAATTTTGCAAATTAGTAATTTATCTTCAGAAATTTTGGCCAAAATTTATAATGTTACATATATTTGGTAAAAATAACCCAAATTAGTGTATATTATTTGGTCTGTGTGAAAGTTAGAGGGTCTACAACCTATGTGGCAAATCACTGAAAATTGATCACACCTGATGTACTGACGGCCTATCTCAATTCTTGAGACCCTAACAAGCCAGCAAAGTACAAATACCCCCCAAATGACCCCTTTTTGGAAAGAAGACATTCCAAGGTATCTAGTAAGT
>BLSH010249703.1:44189-61070 GCA_018402905.1 Glandirana rugosa
AATCTCCGAGGCCCCCTGTCTACGTCGTAGTCTGACTACGACGTAGGTGGATCCATTCATACTAGGAATTGGGGAGGTCTAGACGCGATAACGGCTTCATGCCGAGGTCGCGCCTAGACTTTACGGGCCTGCTGCAGGTACCTGCAGCAGGGGAAATTGGCGGGGGGCGGGCGCTAGCGCCCGCGCGACGGGCCTAAAAGACACTAGCGACACAGGGAATCTGTGTCGGTTAGTGTCTAGCACCATTTACCGGTTAGTGTCGCCGGTAAATGGTGTAATTGTCGCCCAGGTTACTCTCTACTAGAGTTTACATTTGTATACTCTAGTAGAGAGCAACGGACGGAAGAGAGGGAGATGATCTCATATGTTTACATTTGAGATCATCTCTCATTGGACCCGCTGTTAATGTGGTAAATGGCCGCTGTGATTGGCCATTTACCACGATCTGTGATTGGCTGTGTCTAAGGGACACAGCGATCACAGAAAATCCGGGCAGCGCGCCCGCGATCGCGGGCGGGGGGCGGTTAAAGGGGACGACGTCCATGGACGTCGTCCGGGCATTTCAGATCCGCGCTGGAGCCGTACTTCGGCAATAGCGCAGATCTGGAGGGGTTAAGGATCATACTTACCTAGGTGGATGCAGCATCAGTCTGATGCTGCATCTGTCCCCCGGAGCCTCTAACACTGAGAACCGAGTGATCTAATACCACAGATCACTCCGTTTTCACAGCTCACTGAGCAGAGTTGCTGACTGTCAGTCAGCAGCTCTCTACTGTGACCCTCCCCCACCCCCCGACGCATGCTCTCTAGAGCACTGGGCTGTGGAGGGGGCTGGGGCAGGCGGCTCAGGCCCTGTGATGTCAGCAGACAGCGGACTTCAGCTCGATGTCTGCTGAAAATGGGTCGCAGCAGTGCAGAACGAACTCCGTGAAACTGTGTGGGCAGCTGAAGCATCCCAAAGGACAGCCTGGTCCTTGCAACAATAAACAGAGATCACCACAGACTGGGGATACACAACAAATTTACAATGTTAGTATTTGTTCATACTTGGGGCAGCCCTTGACAGGCTGTTGGGTGGCGATATGTTGCCTCCTCAGCTCCTGCTTTAACCATGAAAAGCCTGCATCACCACGCCACAACCGCATATGTTACAAGCTGTTACTAGATGGTTGTGGCATGGCCCCATCCACTTAAACCAACACCACGGCTGAAAATGATATGGGGTAATTTGTGCCGTGGCTGCAGATCAAACCATTACAATCTGATCTACCAACATTTATGTAGTACAATAGCTTGTCCAATTTGAATACACATCAAATGGGAAATGGGTTTCTTAAGCTGGCCATTAATGGCTCAGTTTTTTCGATCAGCTGGGGGGCTGATTGAAAAAATAGAACCACACAAGCCAGGTAGATGGAGGAATCCTCCCCAGCGGGGACAGCTCCACTGTCAGAATACACTGATCAAGCCACTGATTGAACAAAAATTTATCAGCAGTCCTGTTCAAGAGGAGTTCATCTTTATATTGACACCTCTCAAACGGGGAATGCCCATAGATGGATGGAAATTTAGCCGGTCCTTGCTGAACTGGATGAATTTCAATCCATCTATGGCCAGCTTTAGGCAGGCCCTGTCTTTACATATGTTTTGTTAAAGGGTGATTCCATTTTCGTGGGGAAAAAATTAGCAAATAAAAATAACATAGTGTATACAAATGTGACACAAGTCATATTGTAATTGAATGTTACTAAAACACCCTTTCCTTTTCAATCTGCAGCTCTGTAAATTCCTGTAAAATGCAATGCAATATAGCTACAGATGGTGTACAGAATGCCCCCCAGGTATGTAATTTCATGCTTGTGTGATTGGCTCACTAATTTTCCCAGAAGTCTGCTCTATGGCAGGCCATACATGGTTGAAATCTCAGCTGGTTCAGTAGGAACCAGCCAAGATTTGAATGGTATATGGGCAGGCTGAATGTACCAAGTTGATCGATCTATCAACTTGGGTACAACCAGCATGCTGGGTTTTACCCGTGTTATCACTAGTGGCTCCTAAAGCTTGTGGATGGTGTAGGAAGTCGTCCCCGCCAGGAAAAGACAATGGCCAGGCAGGAGGGATTCCTGCATCAACACTGTCTGTGTAGTATATGGCCGGCCTAAGATACAATTGGATTTTGAGCATCCCCTGCAACAAAAATGGCATTTTTGGTGAGATACACCCAAAGGGAAATCACATCTAAAGAGATGCAAACCCTGCAATTTTCCTCATTAGAGCCCTGAAGGTGCTGCAGCTGACTGATAATTACAAAGCCACTCCCATGCAGATTCACTGAGCACATGGACACAGACAAACAAGCAGCTATTTCTTTGGAATAACAAAAGGTAGGAATCTGCAACAAAGTTTGATAAAATCCTTGCAATGTACATAGATCATCCAGAGGGGAATGTTTTTTTCTCAACAAAAGTGGGGTTACTCTTTAAATCTAAAGGAGATTTTACAGAGATTGTATGATCAGTTTGTAGCATGCATGGCCAGCTTTATGTTATCCCCCACTTGGTAAATTTTAGTCACTTTGGTAGTTTAGAATTAGCTTTTAATCACAAATGTTTAGTAGTTTCCAGTGATGGATGGATGTCAATTGAAATATTTATGTGGTAAACGTTTTAGGAGTGTCTTCTTGCAATGCATGTTATGTTACATACTTAGAGCACTAGCTAGTTTTGCAGTAAGATCGTATCTATCATATTTCACAGTGAGCTCAGTATAGCATGACTCAGCATTCATTGTTCTCTGATGTGTATCTGACGTGTAACCACTCTATATTAGGCATTCCATTTAACCTGAGAGGAATGTGGCAGGTAGCAACAGGAACAGCTTAAAGTGATATCAAGCCCCAAACCAAAACTATAATATAGTGCAGCTTTTCAATCATTAGAAGTGGTGGCTGCATTTGCTTTCTTTTTTTCAGCCTTTTGACCCTACTAGTTTCACATGGTGATCCGGTCAGTAACACACCTCCTGTATAAGGCCCCATTCACATTTGCACATGCATGAGTGAATTCACCCTTGCCCAGCCAATGAAAGCACCTGGCGATTGAGACCCAGAAGCCGGCCTTCTGAAGATGTCAGCAACGGGTGGGATGCTGCATCACTGGATTCAAGGTAAGCATGGTTCCGCTTGAAAGAATTATAGCAAGTTTGCAGACTAGGAAACTGGTAGTAATTAAGATCAACCCTGAGCTGGAGCACAGAGAGGCTCTAGTCTTCAGAGTAGGACATTCTGTGCTGGGAAGTTGTCAAGAATGTGACAGCTTCCCTCACAGGTTTTGTGGTAGATTCCAACAGCCGCCGGCTTCTTCGCAACCGATGACTCATCCCCAGCCCCATTCAGCTGCCAGCCTGGATAAATCCTGTCCAAAAGCTGAATGTAAACAAATGGACTGGGATTCTGAATGATTCCCTTACCTTGATATGACAATGCCCATATTTGGGCAATGACAAGTCAAGCGGGAGGCGGACCTGATCAAGGTCACCTGATTCTGGAGTGCAGTCACAGAGTTCTCCACCAGGTCCCATCCACCCAATGCCATGCCAGCTCAATCACAGGCATGGTGGACCCCCTTAAAGAGGAAGTAAACCCTGATGGGATTTACTTCCTCCATATTCCCCTGCAAAGTAGAAGCATAATGGGCTACTATTCATCACATAGTAGCCCATTATGTGTCACTTACCTGCAAACGAAGCCTGCGATGTCCCCACTCCAGGCAGCGTCCATCTTCAGCCCCTCTTCCTTCCAGGGCCACGACTCTGGCTCTGTGACTAGCCGCGGGAGCCGCCAGTCACGGCAGGGTCACAGAGGCTGTTTCTTCACTGCGCATGTGCCCGATGATGTGGGCACATGCAAGTACACAGCATATCTCCTAAACCGTGCAGGTTAGGGGAGATATGCAGTGCACCTACAGGTAAGCCTTATTATAGGCCTACCTGTAGGTTAAAGCGGTTGTCAGGAGTTGACAACCACTTTAACCACTTCCACACCGCGCGCAGTATATTTACCTGTAAATAAACGTCGACTTGCAGAGTGCCCGCTAGGGGGCGCTCGTGCCCGCCACAATCCGGAGGAGTGTGCCTGTGGCTCGGGCTGCCCGATGTCCGTCGGCGAGCCGCAATGAGCAGCCAGAGCCAAAGAACGGGGAACCGCCAATGTAAACACGACAGTTCCCCATTCTGACAGTGGGGACATAAGAGATCTACAGTTAACCCTAGATCTCCCCCTGCAGGTTAACCCCTTCATGGCCAATGGCATTTACACAGTAATCAGTGCATTTTTATAGCATAACTGCCAATGGTCCCAAAAAAGTGTCAAAATGCTCCGATATGTCCGCCCCAACATCGCAGCACCGCTAAAAATCACAGAAACGCTGAAACTTTTGCGCAAACCAATCAATAAACGCCGATTGCGATTTTTTTTACCAAAAATATGAGGAATATAAATCGGCCAAAACCGAAGAAAAAAAATGTGTTTTTTATATTTTTTTTGGATTTGTAGTTTTTATTTAAAATTCACATCATTTTTATTTGTTTTCCGTTTTTACAAACAAAGATAAAAGGAGGTTGTATACATTAATAACATGTAACTTCAACTATTCATTTCCCATCCTACATTGCTCTAGAGAACTCTTTACCCCCCCCCCACCCCTCCACCCTCCCCTCCATCCCTTTTCCCTTTTCTTCCCTTATATTTCATTACCAAGTAAAGGTATAAAACGTTTACGGATTTACTTTCCTCCTTTCTTCCTTCTTCTCTTATTAAGATTTCTACATTTCAAGATATTTGGGTACCAGTCCTGGGGAGTCCAACCACCTTTTCCATATCTTCTCAAAGTTATTCCTATTTCCCCTCTTTGTATAGGCTATTTTCCCCTTATTATTGCGTAATTAACCATCTGTATCCATTCCTCTACCGTAGGTGGTCTTGGTTTTATCCAGTTCCTAGTAATCTCTTTCCTCGCCAGGTATAAACATCTCATGACCGCTAAGCGCAATTGTTTTCCTCCCATGCTTTGCTTGATATGTCCCAATATACACTGCACCGGGTCTCTTTGCAATGTCACCTGGAAAGTTGAGCCGATGACTCTCAACACCCCTTCCCAGTATCTGTGTAGCTTGGGACATCTCCACAGCATGTGTATCAAATCCCCCATCTGAGCTTTGCATCTGGGGCAAGCTGCATCTTGCCTTCTTCCAAACTGAAATAACCTTTTTGGGGTATAATATGTTCTATGTATAATATATAATTGGGTGGTCCTCTGTGCTGCTGAAAGGGACAACTGATCTACTGATGACAGTATATTCCTCCACTGAGTGTCCGTAAGCTCTCCCACATCCTCTTCCCATCTCTCCCTGCTGGGCAGTTGGGTTGCTTCCCCTAGTATCTCCAGGTGTATTTTCCTGTACATCTCAGAGATGGCCCCCTTTAGTGAGGCAGACTCCATCAGCCCACTCACTCCATCCCAGACTTTTATCTCTAAACTGGATTGACAGTGGGTGTCTCAACTGCAAGTACTGATAAAAGTTTTTGTTTAAGAGTCCGAACTCCTGTTTTAAGTCTTGAAATTATTTCAATTCCTCTGCCGAGTAGATCTGTGTCAGCCTCACTACCCCTTTCTGTTTCCAGTTGTTAAAATTATCTAGGCCCTCAATCTCGTGTAAATTTTTATTGTCCCAAATTGGAGAATATTTTGTAAACCCAATATATCCAAAGATTTCTTCCGCCTTCTTCCACACTTTCCCCATTAATTTACCCAGAGGGTATTGCTTTTCTCTCTCCAAAGACTCTGCTTCTAATGCCTCAGTTAATAGTTCATGGGGCGTATAGGCTAATAAGGCTCGGGAACTATAACAGGTAGTGTCATTTCCCCTTTCCCTCCCCCCCATGTGTTGTAAATGGGATGTTAAAAAATAGCTCCAGGGGTGTGGTACCGCCAATCCCCCCTTGTCTTTAGGGAGTTGTAGTGTTCTTAAGCATATTCTAGCCTGTTTTTTTTCCATATGAGTTCTCTAAAGAGGGCTTCTATTTTTTTAAACCATACCCCTGGGATCCATATTGGGGCGTTGTGCAAGATATATTGTAATTGGGACATCCAGATCATTTTAATTAAGTTGCACCGACCCACTATCGACAGGGGTAACTGCTTCCAAATCTTACATTTATACTTAAATACTTTTAAAAGTGGTTCCAAGTTGTTTTGTATGTATAACCCAGGATCCACAGCTATTTTATGCCCCAGATATTTGAAGCACTCCACCACCTGAAGCTGTCCAATATTGTCTGGAAGCTCTTGGCTCTTGTCACCGAGTGGGAGAAGAGCCGATTTCTCCCAGTTGATGAGAAGCCCTGAAAACCCTCCAAAGTTCTGTATGATCTTTATCCCTGCTGCCAGCGAACAGCTTGTATCACCTAGGTATAGTAGTATATTGTCCGCATATAGCGAGATCTTTTCTTCCTGTATCCCTCTCTTAAATCCCTCTACTTCTGTAGATGTTCTTATGGCAATGGCTAAGGGTTCCATTGCCAGGGCGAAGAGCAGGGGGGAGAGAGGGCACCCCTGCCTTGTACCTCGTGACAATGGAAAGTACTCCGAGGCTCCCCGCCATCTTTACCCTCGCCTTCGGGTCCATATACAATGTCTTCACCCATCTTACAAAGGTTGGGCCAATGCCAAACTCTTCTAGAACCCTCCATAGGTATATCCATTCTACTCTGTCAAATGCTTTGACAGCATCAAGGGATAATACTGCTCCTGTTCTTGCTCCCTCTACTGGCAGCTGTAAGTTGAGTAATAATCTTCTTATATTTAGTGATGTTGCTCTGCCGGGGATGAAACCACATTGGTCTGGGTGGATCACCTTATGAATTATTTTACTCAGTCTACCAGCCAAAACTTTGGCTAGTAGCTTGATATCTGCGCAAAGTAGCGAGATTGGTCTATAGGATGCGGGCAGTGTTGGATCTTTCCCCTCTTTCGGTATCAGTACGATTGTAGCTTCTGTCATAGAAGTTGGCAGTCTACCTTTTTCCAATGCTTCATTTAATACCTGTGCTAACTCCGGGAGCAATATTTCTCCATATTCCTCGTAAACCTCGCTCGGTAGCCCATCAGGACCAGGCGCCTTACCCCTCCCTGAACTTCGCACTGCTTCTTGTAGTTCCTCTGTAGTGATTGGTAATTCTAGCATCTCTCTGTCTTTGTCTGACATACGTGGGACAGTTATGCTCTGTAGGAATTCTGTCATTTCTTCGTCCCCCCCCATCCATCTCTGATTTGTACAACCTGGAGTAATACTCCTTAAACACCTTTACCATTTCACCTGGACACCTGGTGACTGTCCCAGTTCCATCCCCAATAGCCATCTTAGCCAATGAGCCATTATTCTGGGCTCTTGCCAAGAGAGCCAGCAAGTGTCCAGTGTTTCCTCCTTCTTCATAGTAACATTGTTTCAGAAAAGATCTTTTTTGTTCGGCTTTTTTTTTTATTATAGTTTGATATATTTTTTGTGCCTCAGTCCACTTACCGTATATACTCGGGTATAAGTCGAGTTTTTCAGCACATTTTTTGTGCTGAAAAAGACCCCCCTCGACTTATACCCGAGTCAGTGTCTGTGGATTATCAGTAGTTTCACATTAAACAGAGCTGTGCTGCTTCTAAGAGCCGTTCTGTGCTGTGTAAGTGTGATTAAACACATTGGAATGCAGAGAATGCTGAGAGAGGTGTCAGATTCTCAGCTTGATGTCGGCAGGTGGGCGGGACAAGCTGATCTCCGTGAAGAGCTGCAGCTCTCTCTGCATTCTCAGCATTCTTTGCATTCCAATGTGTTTAATCACACTTACACAGCACAGAACGGCTCTTAGAAGCAGCACAGCTCTGTTTAATGTGAAACAAAACTACCTTACTCATCCCTTATGTGTTCTGGCTACAGTATCTGTGTCCTGACATTAAAATCCCTGTGTCCTGGCATTAAAATCCCTGTGTCCTGGCATTAAAATCGCTGTGTCCTGGCATTAAAATCCCTGTGTTCTGGCATTAAAATCCCTGTGTCCTGGCATTAAAATCCCTGTGTTCTGGCTAAAATCCCTGTGTTCTGGCTAAAATCCCTGTGTTCTTGCTAAAATCCCTGTGTTCTGGCTCCCTGTCCCTCTGTCCTGGCTCCCTGTTCCTGTGTTCTGGCTCCCTGTCCCTGTGTTCTGGCTGCTGCATTTCACACCCTAGGCTTATACGCGGGTCAATAAGTTTTCCCATATTTTATGGGCAAAAGTAGGGGGGTCGACTTATACACGGATCGACTTATACACGAGTATATACGGTAATTAAATTCTCTACTGACGGGTCTTCTACATATTCCTTCTCTATTTCAGAAACTTCTCTCATTGTGTTAATTTCCCCATCTTTAGTAGATTTTTTGGAAATTTGCTGGATTATCATACCTCTCAGGTAAGCTTTGAGAGTGTCCCAGACCACCCCCCGTGTCGCTGTCGGACTATTATACTTCAAGAACTCCTGCAATGACTCCATCATAACCTCCCTTGGAGAAATCAGCCGTAGCCACATAGGATTCACTCTCCAGTCATTCCCACTCCTCTGTTGCCCCCTCCTCACAGTTAGAATTAACGGGGAGTGATCTGACACACCCCGAGCCTCATACCCAATGTTTGTTACCAATCCCACTAATCCATCATTCCCTATCGCCATATCTATTCTTGAGAGTGTCCTGTACGTGCTAGAGCAGCATGAGTATACCCTCTCTTGTGGACAGCGTTCGCGCCAAATATCTTTTAGTCCTGTCTCTTTGAGTACACCATGCAGTAGTGTATAGGGATTCTGCCTATTTTATTTTTTTATGGGAAATCTATCTATTTGGATGTTCAACACCATGTTAAAATCTCCCACAATCAGGACTGGTACCCCTGGTCTAGCAATCATAAACTCAAATATGCGTTTCAACACGTTAATGTTGAAAGGGGGAGGAACGTATACGCTCAGCAAAATACATGGCATTTTAACCAAGATCCCGTATAGCAGAATGTATCGTCCCTCCTTGTCTATTTCTCTCTGTATACAGGAGAATTCTGTTGATCTATGAATTAATATACTTGTCCCTCTAGAGTATGTTGTATGAACGGCATGAAACTGTTGAGGAAAATCCCTATGTTTTAATCTTATCACTGTTTCCCTTGTTAGATGAGTTTCCTGTAAACAGAGAACGGACACCCCTAGGGCTGAGGCAGTTTTAAACACGGCTATTTTCTTCAATGAGTCACCCAACCCTCTTATATTCCATGAGCAAATAGTTGTTCCTCTATACATTGTGAATAACAAGCAAAAATCAAATAAACATGCTTCAAAACAGTGAGAATAATCCAGTGTTTAAAAAAAGAAAAAAGTATCTGTTTCTGACCCAATGCTCAATTCTTTTTCAAATTCCTAATTAGTGCAAGTTCCCCTCTGTTTTGTTTAATACCTTTTCTATAACAAAGTGATTGTGATTTTATTCCCTTCCCATCCTTCTCTCCCATCTTACCCTCCCTCCTCCCCCCACCCCTATTTAAGGGCATTACTTGTGACCTTGTTAGTGTATCCATATTTATATATTACCTTCAAAATTGTGTGACTGTGCAGATAGCACTAGTGCTTCTCTACCTTACACCTTCCTAAACTACGGCTCTCTTCCTGGTGCTCCACCAAAAAAAAAAAAGGAAACCGGACCTTTTATTACCCTTGTGCCCCTATACCCTTGGAAATATAGATATAGTTTTTATTTTATTTATTTTACTTAGTTATAGGGACCCCTCATTTTTTTTCCAGCCAGGCTGCAGCCGCAGTGGGTTCGTCAAAAAAATGCACCACTCCTTTTGCTGCGACTCTCAGACGTGCCGCATACAACATTGCATATTGAACATTTAACTGTCTCAACCTTTTCTTTTTATCCATAAATCTCATTCTTCTCCTTTGCACCTCTGCCGAGAAGTCAGGAAAAAATGAGACCCGAACCCGTTCAAAAATTACGTCTTTCATCTCCCTTGCTTTTCGCAGTATTTTTTCTCTATCCTTAAAGAGAAGGGGTTTCATGATTATTGGTCTTGGCATCCCTCCCGCCCCTGATGGTCTTTGCGGTATCCTATGCGCTCTTTCTATTGTGAATAGGGGGGAAAGTTCTTCCTTCCCAATGAGCTCCTGTAGCCATTTTTCCAAAAAGTCTCCCATGTTGTTTCCTTCACTTTTCTCTGGAAGTCCAATTATTCGGATATTATTTCTTCTTAACCGATTTTCTAAATTTTCCAGTCGAGCATTTTGTTTGTAAACTGTCTCTTTCATGTTTTCCATCTCCTTTTTCATGGGGAGTATCTCATCCTCTATGAGCCCAACTCTGCTCTCCAGCTCTGTAGTCCGTTCCTCCACCTTTTTTAAATCATGTCTAACCATTATCATTTCCTCCCTCATATTCTTTAATCGGTCCGACATCTCTGATAGAGCTTGTTTGCATTCATTGACTGCAACCAATACCTCTCTCAGGGAGGGCTCTTCCATTACCAGCGCCCCTAAAGTTGTAAGCTCTTGTGGGACAGTCTTTATTGATGGCAAGGGTGGACCTGTTGTTTTGGAGGGTTTATGTTGTGGCTGAGATCCTTTGGTGGGATTAGAGGGTGAAAGAGATGTCCTGGACTGCTGTACCTTTCCTGCGTTTTGGGAGGAATTATATGAAAATTGCTCCAATTTAGCCGCTGTCTCTTTAATCTTATTTTTCACCCCTTTCTGAGTTTGTGGGGTATCAGTCTCTTGTGACACCGACACATCTCCCTTTTTCTTTGACATATTTCCTGCTCGTGTTTCCAGGTTTGTATGTAGCAAAGAAGAGAGTGAGACAAAGGAAGAGACCCAAGAAATAATCTAGTGGTTTTATGTCTTCATATGGGAGGTAGCCGCAGACAACAAAAAAAAGAATCAGAAGAGATTCAGAGCAGCAGGGGGAGAGGCTTCAAATCAGTACATAGGTGGCCCAACAGTAGCAGGCAGGGAGGGTAGGAGGCGGATGATCCTATCATATATCGCCAGTCAACGATGCGATTTTATGCAATTGTTCGCTTAAAGGAGCAGGGCCAGCCTTACATCTTTTAACAGTCCATCCTAGGTCAAAAAATAATATCTTGCAAGTCACCTGATACACATCATTAGCTCTTTACTTTCAGGTTCAGGATCATCAGAATATTTTCTATTTAACCAACCCTTCAACAAAGTTCGCCAAGGTGCACCTGCCCAAATCCTATGAGGGGAGAGAGAGATCCACCCAGGATCCGCTTTTCCAGCTCTCCAGACTGCTCAGTCTCTCTCCTACCTTTTGGCCACCTGGGGGGTAAAACTTCCACCAGCTCCTCTCCGCTATACCCTCCAGACATGGCCACCACACAGGGAGCCTCACCTCACCTCTTCTCCGGGCGATCTCCGAGGCTGTGGTTGCTCCGTCTCATCCCAGACCAGCGGGGAGCCCGGTCTATCGGCACAATGTGTCAGCTCCACTCTCCACAATCCTCCGGTCCTCGGCAACCCCTCGGCGTCCACCTCGCTGCTCAACGTCTCCTGGCCATTTGTTTCAGGTGGTGCTTGGTCCGTCCATCAGGATCCTGGAGCTCAGGTGAGCCGCGTTATGCCCGTCTGCTCACGTTAGCGGCCGGTCACGCCCCATACTCCTAGTGCTGGATTTGTATTTTAGCAAAAAGGAAGAAGTATTGTTTTTTTTTTTGCTAAATTGTTGCTATTTTTTTGTTTATAGCGGTGATCAGAAATGACGCAGAGGTGATCAAATACCACCAAAAGAAAGCTCTATTTGTGGGGAAAAAAGGATGCAAATTTTGTGTGGGTACAACATTGCACGACCGCACAATTGTCAGTTAAAGTGACGCAGTGCGGAATCACAAAAATTGCTCTGGTCCTAACGCGGGAAATGCTTCCGGGGCTGAAGTGGTTAATGACTAGGCCCTTTTTTGCGATATGGCACTGCGTTACTTTAACCGACCATTGCGTGGGCGTGTGATGCTGTACTCAAATAACATTGATGTCCATTTTTCCCACAAATAGAGCTTTCTTTTAGTGGTATTTGATCACCTCTGCGCTTTTTATTTTTTGCGCTATAAACAAAAAAAGACCGTCAATTCAGAAAAAAAAAATATTAATTTTTTACTTTTTGCTACAATACATATCCCAAAAAAATATAAAAAAACTAAATATGTATTCTTCTACATATTTTTGGTAAAAAAATCCCAATAAGCGTATATTGATTGGTTTGCGCAAAAGTTATAGCGTCTACAAAATAGGGGATAGATTTGGGGACTTTTACATTTTTTTTTATTGTTTTTACTTCTAATGGAGGCGATCTGCGATTTTTAGCGGGACTGCGACATTGCGACGGACAAATCTGACCCTAAGTGACACTTTTTGGGGACCAGTGACACCAATACAGTGATCAGTGCTATAAAAATGCACTGATTACTGTATAAATGACACTGGCAGTGAAGGGATTAACACCAGAGACTATCAAAGGGTTAAGTGTGTCCTAGGGAGGTACTTTATAATTGTGGGGGGAGTGTAGTGACTACAGAGAGATCGCTGTTCCTGATCACTGGGAACAGATGTTATCTCTGTGTATGTCCCTGTCAGAAAATTGTTTACATAGGCAGATCCCTGTTCTGCCTCTCTGTGGAGCGATCGTGGATGGCTGGCAGACATCACGGCCATGGGCCACGCCACGGGCCCCCGCTGTATCTATTACACGAAACACCATACCGATTCGCGCAATAGAGCCGCCTTGCCGCAGTATATCTGCGGTGAGCGGTCTTTAAGTGGTTAAGGCTGTATTAAACCCAAAAGCAAACATTTATTATATTGCAGCTTACCCATTATTAAATGTGATGGCTGTATTGGTTTTCTTTTTTAGACTTTTCTCTTTTCTTTTCACCTGGTGATACAGACAATAAAGTCTGTTTTTTTTCATCAGAACAAGCTCTCCTGCAAATGTAACAGTTACAGGGTTGGGACAAACCATATACAACTGACAGGGGTGCTTACAATAATTAGCTTGTATTTATTCATGTAAAACCTTTATTCACAAAGAAACTGGAGTTTGGCTTCAGATTGTTAGTGTATTTACATCTGCTTGTACATCTAATTCTCTGCCCTAGAATAATGCTTCTGTCCAAAGGTGCCCCTGTGCCCATTCATCCAGCAGTCTATAGATACAGCAAGCCTGGGGCAGTAAACAGTACATATCAACACATGCCACACCAAATTTTACTCCACTATCCTAATAGGAACCCAGGGACAAACCTAGAACTTTATAAAATAGTTGCTGAGTTTCCCAGATCCTGAGTGACAGTCCTAGGATTGTGGGCACTTTCACAAGGTCAGCATCCCATAGGATCCAGGACATTGTGCAGAGAGGTAGCAGGGTGTTGAATTCTGTAATGTAGTGTGCTCCAGAGTCTGGCTCTGCAAATGATGTCAGCACTACAATTGGGTGAAGTGATCTTCTGCCCGACATTAACAGCTTAGTTCCTTCAGAGGAAAGGAATGAGACAGAGGAGTGGTGCTGGAGCATGTGATGAGGTAAGTAACCACTGAACACCAGTGCACACATACGGCATAGACAGGCCAAACAATCCTTCAATCAGTGGGTTCTACAAAAATAAGTTACCCAGTTCCCCCATATATACACTTAGTGTGGGTGGGGTAATCATTCTTGCTGAGTTATTGTTTTCTGACAGCGCCCTCCCCACTGTCAGAATACGCTGATCAGTGCTGCCAGCTATAGCCGGCAGCTTTCATCGACCAGGAAAAACCCAACAGCCTGGTTGTACAGAAGTCAATCGGTAGATTAATTTCTTTACAACTAGTCTGCTCATACATGAAGTCAGCCGGTCCTTTCTGAAGCAGCCAAATTTCGATCCATATCTGGCACCCCCTAAGGAGCCACAGATAAACTGGGATCCCCCACCCTGAACAGCCAGGCACACTGAATTTTCATAGGCACTCCAGAATCAAGGAACAGTTTGTGATTTTGTTTTTGCTATTTATTGAGGGTTAATAACTTGGATAGGGATGGGAGATTATTGGACGCCAACTTGATTTAGCAGAACTTCAGCAACAACTTCAGGGACATCTTCCTATATACAGTCTATATTCAGTCTTCCTGCACACACTTGCACGCTGGTTCCAGCTGAATCATTGTTGGTTGATCTGACAGGCTCAGTCAGATTTAAGCCATAACACATTTGCAGGCAGGAATGCGTAGCCCCTTGTTGTATAGCAATATACAGCGATCAGCCTGTATTTCTCCTCCCGTGGCTACTGATCCCAATCCCAGCACCACCTTTTCAGGCACTGCCAACCCACTTGGCTGCAGCTGCCCCTTTCACTAACTCTCCAGACTAACCTTCCTCTGTGGTCTTTTAGATTGACTTCTCATCAGCCCACCCGGCTGACTCTCTCACCAGCCCCGTCTTCAGGGAGAACTGGCTACGTGTGGCAGTCTACTCCTTGTAAGTCCTCAGTAATGCTGATCTACTCACACTGTCCTCTCTCTTGCTGCCGTGCCTCCAGGAAGGGCCCCCTACGTGTGTTGTGGCAGGATCCTTCCAGTACCCAAGCCCCCAGTCCAAGGTTACCCCCCCAGAATAGGGGGAACCCCTGAGGGCCACTGACACCCTCCTCGGCACTGTATCTCCATGTTCCACCCGACTGCCCTTGCTGGCATGGCTCATGCCTATTTATGAGGTAAGCTCTGCCTCCTGCCAGCCCATTCCTGGGGATTGGCTGAGGCCTCATAAATATTCCAGGTAGCTCCTCCTAACCTCCACCCACTAGCTCTAGAAATTTATACAACCTTCTAGACCAGGGGGAGGCATCAGAGGAGCTATCAGGATGAGTCACCCAGCCCTGAGTCACTAAACGCTGACCCAGATTCATAGCTCAGGTTTAGCCCTGAGCTAACTAAATTTACTTACTCTAACAAAACCTACACTAACATCTAGCACACATACTAGAGGGTGCTACATATGTCTGCCCTTATTCTTGCTCCCAATGATACCAGCAATGAAGTTTACTTTTTATTCCACTGACACCAACAATAGGATTTTTTTGTATACTGTACAACTGGCAGAAACATTGGAACTTGCATATTTCCACTGCGACTAATATGGGGCTTCAATTGTCCCACTGACCCCCACAATAGGGCTTATTTTCTCCCACTGATGCTGACAATTAGGTTTATTTTATCTTCCACTGAAACTAATCCGGGATTATTTTGCTCACACTATGGCTACATTCACACCGGCAATTAAAGTCATTGGGAATTGTGGCGGCAAGAATCCAGCTGCTGACGGCCATGTTCACTTTAATGACAAGTTGCCGATGGCTGCAGCTTTTCATGGCTCTTTGCACAAAGACTACCTATGGTGATTGTTGCTAGAAGGATGTGCACAGCTCAATTTGCATTTCTGGCATGGTGCTTGCATGCCAGGATGAATGACTCCTGCGCATGCATGGGAATGACACCATCCTTTCCTTTCCAATCAAGATGCCCAAAGACCGGCATCCAGAAGAAGTTGAGGAGAAAATACAGGTGCCAGACCTCATGGGCGCTGGACTGTTGGAGTAGAAGTGTATAATCTTGACTTTAGTTCCATTATAATATCATTTTCAAGAGTATGCTAAATAGTAAACTCCAATTAAATGTGATGAGGGAAATTTATCAAAATTAGAACAGACAGAATCTGGAGCAGCTGTGACTGGCAACCAGCTATTATCTTCAGCTTCTTCATTTAGGTTTTAAAAATGAAAGGTAGAAGCTGATTGGTTGCCATGTAAACCTGCTCCAGATTGTGACTGCTCTACTGCCTTGTTCACACCATGTGCAGAGACATCACTTTTTCTGCACATGTTCTGCAAGGGCACAAAAAAACAATTGTTCTCTATGTTCCCTGTTCACACCACAACACTGGTATCACATGCAGATTTGTTTCTGCACGGAAAAAAAACTGACATGGCATCAAGACCATGGGGTGAACAGGGCTTATAACTGATGCACATGAAAACTGATGTCACTGTGCATAAAAAAATCACTGAAACGCACAGGAAAACAGATGTTTAACCACTTCAATACTGGGCACTTAAACCCCCTTCCTTCCCGGACCAATTTTCAGCTTTCAGCACTGTTGCAGTTTGAATGACAATTGCGCGGTCATGCGACACTGTACCCATATGACATTTTTATCATTTTTTTCACACATATAGAGCTTTCTTTTGGTGGTGTTCACCCCTGGGTTTTTTTATTTTTTGCGCTATAAATTAAAAAAAGACAAAAAAATTTCAAAAACAATGCATTTTTCTGCGTTTCTGTTATAAAATTTTGCAAATAAGTAATTTCTCTTGATAAATTTTGACCAAAAATGATACTGCTACATTTCTTTGGTAAAAATAACCCAAACTGGAGTTTATTTGGTGTTGGCGGATAGACAGATGTGACGGGGACTGTGACAGATGTGACGGTGACATACAGATGTTTTGTGTAAGGTGACAGATGTTTGAGGACTGTGACAGATGTTTGGGGACTGTGACAGATGTTGTGTATGGTGACAGATGTGATTGGGGACATACAGATGTTTTGGGGGCTGTTTTATGGGGACACTGACATGTATGTGGACAGGGGTATCAGTGTGCTTGGTGCACTGTGTGGGGGGCGATCTGTGACAGCTTTCTGCATTAAATCCTCACCATGCAGAAAGCTGTCACAGAGCTGCAGCTGCCTCCTTCCCCCCCCCCCCCCCCCCCC
>BLSH010249703.1:88169-99404 GCA_018402905.1 Glandirana rugosa
CCGTCGGCCTCAAGGGTGGGAACCTACACCTCCTCCTCGATAAATGTCTTGTGTCCACGCCCGGTACTCCGATTTAAATACCATTACCCCAGGATACCCTCACTCCTCCCGCCCCATTTGGGTGTGCATCCGACGGTATCTCAGGTAGTCCTTTCCTTTTAATGCCATTCATAGCCTATCCTTAAAAGGCAAAAAATAAGAAAAGAACTCTAAACATAGGGACTACCTCTCCAAAGGACAGGTTTACTGTCACTAGTGTCGCTGTCTTTCACTATTTGGATAAAGATGGGACATTTAAGAACCTTTCTAAGGTTTCAGCATTATTTGTGTTCCCATTGGATATGTTTTCCATCACTTTCTGTCGCTGTGATCACTGTCATTTGGACAGGAAACCTCTCCATCAGGGATACAAATCTCAAGAAAAGAATAAAAAACGGAAAATTCCTATCCGATACTTACCGTAATTTTCCTTTCCTGATGGACTCTATGGCAGCCTACGTGTGGGTTTACCCCGCCCTCCTCACTCCCATAGGACCCCATTACCATAAATTTAGCCTCATGGCCCGCACCTGTGTTCTGTAAATAGCTCCTCCTCCACATCCAAGGGTGGGAACTCCGGCTGCCATGGAGTCCATCAGGGAAGGAAAATTACGGTAAGTATCGGATAGGAGTTTTCCTGACAGACTCCATGGCAGCCTACGTGTGGGACTTAACTAGCCCCAAAAAAAACCACACGGGCGGGATGCTGCTTAGAACGAAATGTAATTCATATTGTCGGTTGACAAAACACTTAAATCAAAACTGATAGAAGATAATGACGCCGGCTCCACACAGTAGTGCGTCATGAACGTGTTCAGTGAGGACCATGAGGCCGCCTTGCAGATGAACTCCGGCGCTACGTGTCGTGCCGCCGCCCAGGATGTAGTAATGCCCCTGGTCGAGTGGGCTGTCACCGCCTCCGGGGGAGCCAAGCCCTTTGCCCTGTAGGCCCTCTGGATCACTTGCACGATCCAGGCTGCAATAGATCTGGGAGAGGCTTCTTTCCCTTTGTTTTTCCCGGAGAATAAGAGAAAAAGATTATCCGATCATCTGAACTCGGCTGTAGCTTGTATGTAGAGCCTCAGCATTTCTCCTACATCCAGAGGGTGAATATTCGTGGAGCCCGGAGATCTGAACATCGGAAGGGTGATCTCCCGATTTTCGTGGAAGACTGATGTAACTTTCGGCCTAGACCCGAGCATCAGAATTAGCACCACCCTGTCCGGAAAAAAGGTCAAAAAAGGCTCTTTGTAACCTAATGCCCCGATCTCTGATACCCTCTTGGCAGAGGTTATTGCCACCAGGAAGGCCGTCTTCATGGATAGATCCTTCACAAAGGCCATATCCTCTTGTCCGGATGACTGTTCCATCAAAAAGTCCAGGACTAAGGGTAGATCCCACTTCGGGAATCTGGCTCGCCTCTGAGGTCTTAACCTAGCTGCTCCTCTCAGAAATTGACGGACCAACGGCTCTGATGCCCATGCGGTACCTGAGAAAGCCGACAAAGCCGAGACCTGCACTCTCAGTGAGCTGGTCGAGAGGGGTAATTCGAGTCCGGACTGTAGAAATCCTAGGACTTCCTGCACTCCTGCATCTCTGGCAGACTTTCCTTTAGAGGATAGAAACCCCGAAAACTTGGCCCAGATCCTAGCGTATAGCCTGTTGGTGCTGGGTCTACTAGAGCTCATAAGGGTGGAAATCACTCTGGGAGCGCAGCCTAAGGCCTCGAGCCTCTCCCTCTCAAAAACCAGACCATCAGATGCAACCGCTCCGGACGTGGATGTACCCCGAGACAAAATGTCCGGCCTGAGAGGGAGGGGCACCGGGACCCTGTAGCTGAGCTGGGTGAGCAAGGTGAACCACGGCCTGTTAGGCCAGAACGGTGCTACTACTGTGGCCTCGACCTCTTCGACCCGAAGCCTCTGCAGGAAGCGGAGAATGATGGGGGTCGGAGGAAAGGCATAAGCCCTGCTGAACCTCCAGACATCCGTCAGGGCATCCACTCCGTAGGCCTGATGGCACTGACCCCTCGTGTAGAACCTGTCCAGTTTGTGGTTCAGAGGGGAGGCAAAAAGATCGACTTTGGGCTTTACCCCTAGAGACTGGATCCAGGCAAACGCTTCTGGGTGTAGGGACCATTCCCCGTTGTTCAGCGCATATCTGGAGAGGAAGTCCGCTTGTGTATTCCGTACTCCCGGAATGTATACCGCCGTGAT
This sequence comes from Glandirana rugosa, assembly GCA_018402905.1. Lineage (NCBI taxonomy): Eukaryota > Metazoa > Chordata > Amphibia > Anura > Ranidae > Glandirana > Glandirana rugosa. The sequence continues at coordinate 90,425 of BLSH010249703.1, forward strand.
GTCTGTTAGGGCTCTCTGGGCCCAAGATAGGATTGGGCTCACCTCGCGCAGCAGGGACAGGCTCCGTGTTCCCCCCTGCCTCCTTACGTAGGTGACTGCCGTAGTGTTGTCCATCCTCAACAACACTGCCCTCCCTACAACTTGATGGTGAAAGGCTAGGAGGGCTTGGTGAGCTGCCCGTAGCTCTAGAATGTTGGAGACGGGTGTGCGGGACAGAGGGCCCCATCTTCCCTGGGCTACCTTGGATCTACAAAGAGCACCCCATCCTGAGTTGCTCGCATCTGTAGTGATCACCACCCACGGGGGAGGGGAGATGGAATGACACCTGAGGAGATTCCTGCTCCGCAGCCACCACGGCAGGGTCGCCACTGCTGTAGGAATCCCAGTTGGAATGGGCGCATCCTCCATCTGGCCCACCTGACCATTGGTGTTGTAGAGACCATGGTCCCGATTATTCGGAGGCACTGGGAGAGCCTGAGGTGTGAAGCTGAGAGAGCTGGCCGTAGCCGCCTCCGGACTAAAGTTACCTTGTCCCTGGGCAGGGAGATCATGTTTTCTGCTGTGTTGAAGTATGCCCCTAAATAAATCAGGGCTTGTGACGGCTCCAGCTGGCTCTTTGCCAGATTCAATAGCCACCCGAACTGCTGTAGCCTGGCCATTACTAAGTCCCTGTGGGACAGTAGCTGTTCTCTGCTCTGAGCTAGAATGAGCAGGTCGTCTAGGTAGTGGTGCACCCTCACCCCTTCCGTCCGGATCACAGCCACCACGGCCAGGAGGACCTTGGAGAACACCCTCGAGAGGGGAGTACATACCCCGGAACTTTTCCCCCTCCGGAACGGGGACTGCGGCTCCCTGGGCCACCAGGGACTCTGCGTACTCCAGGAGAACAGCTCTCTCCTGGAGTACGCCCAGATGTGCTGGAAGTGGAGCAGACGTGCACCCACCTGGCACAACTGGGCGGAGCCACCCTCAAAAGGATTTAGCGGAGTCACGCCCCGCCGAGGCCGAACCTTTAGCCCGCTGGGTAGTGGGCTGACCTCTCCTCCAGCTCCGTCTGAAGTCCTTGCCAGGTTTGTAGCTGCGGGCCTCTCTAGCCCGGTCTGAAGTCTGTCTCCTCGGCTGGGGTTTCTTCTGACCAAACAGCCACCTGTCTTGAGGGAGGAACCCCGACTTCCCCCCAGTGGCCTTGCAATTGCCGAGTCCAACTTGTTCCCAAATAGGGAAGTCCCTTCAAAGGGAATTTTACACCACGCCTGCTTGGAAGCGGCGTCTGCGAGCCAAGGACGTAGCCACAAGGCCCGTTTGGCTGTCACAGAGGACAGCATTGCCCGAGCCGCCAGGCGGATTAGGTCAAGGGACGCTTCCCCCCAAGAAGGACGAGACCCACCTCAACTCCCGAAGGGGAGAGTTTCTGGTCACCTCTTCCGAGACCGACCTTAGAGTGATGTCAATCTCATCGGTCCAGGCCTCCATCGCCTTAGACACCGCCGCCAGGGCGAGCGCAGGCTTGCAGGCCATGCCTGCCGTCACATATACCCTCTTCAGGTCTAAATCGATCTTCCTTTCCAGGGGATCTTTAAATGATACTGCATCTTCTAAAGGGAGGGTGACGTGTTTCGCCAGCCTCATCACCGCTACATCCACCAGCGGGGCGGACTCCAAGTCCTTGACTTCTTCCTCCTTGAAGGGATAAAGTCTACTTGCCCTGATGGCTAAAGAAGACTTCTTGTCCACCTTTTCCCACTCTTCCTTTAGTATTTCCTTTAGTTCAGGAAGCAAAGGGAAGCTAGGGCGCTCTTTATGAAGATGCTTAAAGAACTTCCTTTGTTTCGCCGGGGAAGACACCGGCTCCTCCCACCTTAAGGCTTCCTTGACCGCCTTGATGAATGGGGGAATCTGGGCTACATCAAAGCCCAGTCTCTTCCCCTTCTGACTCGTCCTCAGAGAGATCTCGGGGACTTTCCCTCTGGCCTCTTTGTGCCGCAGCCCCAGCATGCTCTGTGACTGGAGTGGCTGCTATGGCGGTGGGAATGGTGTCTTGAAGAGGAGTGGGAACTCCTTCTTGGGTGTCGATCCCGCGACCGGGATCTCTGTTGTCCGGATGTTGACGAAGAGTGACGATGTTGCGACCTGGCAGGGTCCCTGGTCTCACATGTGCTTCGGTGTGACCTATGAGGGCTAGAAGACAAGACCGGGAGCAGGGAGAGGAAAAAATAGACACATAAAAAAAGATTCAGCAAATCACACTCCTCCCCCCCCCCCAGCCAGCCCCAGACCTACCTGTCGGGCAAGGGCTGGCCACTAGGGGGCGGGAAGTAAACCAATTCCACAGAATCCATGCTGTAGATAAGAGGGGAGAGAGAGAATAAGGCTCACATGCGTCACTCTCTCCCCCCCCCCAGTGCTCCCCGCAGGGCTTAACTGGGGAAGAGAAGGAAAACGCCTGGGGACACCGCCGCAAAAGCCCGCAGTCTATTTCGAGGACTGTAGGGCTTGACAGCCGTTTTTAAACCTCCCGCCGGGCGGCCGGCTCGACTGCGCACGCGCGAACCAAGCCTCAGTCCCAGACCGCGCACCTGCGCAGTGGACCCGCCGCGGAGGAAGCGGCAGCTAGGAGGAGCGCACTGCGTTCCAAGCTTAGACCGTTAAGCTGGCCAGAAGGGATGGGGAAGCACGAGACAAGGTAGGAAGACCATGTACAAAAAAAAGAGATACCATGCTGCCATGGAGCGCTCACCTGTCTTCAGGACCCTGCCAGCCAGAATCATCCTGGGCAAATATATGGGCCGCCCCAACTGGGGATCTTCTTGGCCACCCGCCTCTCACCCGCCGTAGCTGGGCCCTGGGGGGGGACACCACCGCCCCAAGGATTTACCCCATTATCCACCGGGAACCTCTGCCCTGGATATCTTGCTTGCAACTGCTGGTCCTTAGGAGGAGGACAAAAAAAGAAACACAGGTGCGGGCCATGAGGCTAAATTTATGGTAATGGGGTCCTATGGGAGTGAGGAGGGCGGGGTAAACCCACACGTAGGCTGCCATGGAGTCTGTCAGGAAAAAGGTTTTAACACTTACTCACTCTACTAAAAAAGTTTTTTGTATGCCGTTTACCTGTCAGGGAAATTTACCATCACTTGACAATGGTCACTGAGGTAGCATGATAGGGAAATTTTCACAGTGATGGCGGGGCAGAAGTCTATAAAAAATACTTTGTATGAAAACTAAGATGCAGGGAAAGTGCCAAGATTCAAATTTTGCGGCTGGGTTCACACCATTGCGAATTGGATGTGGGTTGCCCACATCCAATTCCCAATAGCAGGAGATTTTGACCAGCTCTCTATGAAGCCGGTTCACATAGCTCCGCAGTGGGTCCAGTGCGATTTTAAAAAAAAATGCTGTGCGTCTTTTGGTCCATGTCAGGTCCAAATTCAGCCCAAAATTTGAAAAGGTGAACCAGGACGCACCGGACCCCTGCGGTGAGCCACATGTGGCTCATATGTGAACTCAGCCTGAATATCAGCCAATTGGGGTTTTTTTGTTTTCATTTTAAAAAGAGCGGTAATGGCTGAAACCTTGGAGAGGCCTTTGTTCTTTTTGTCTGTGTCCATAATAGGGTCATTTCCTCTCACTTCTGGTCCTAGTAATAATGCTCCAGTTTTGCTTAGAGTTGCACTTAAATATTCTGATCTCCCTACATCTGGGCCTGCATAAAAGGTGTCCCACAATGCATCCAGTTAATATATGCCAGAACATATCTTGTCTGCTAATAGGGGAATTCGGTATACAAATTCAAGTAACAAGAAGAAGAAAAGCGAACCATACAAAACTTCAAGGGTATTTAAAATAACATTTTGGAGTCAGCTGATGAGTGGATTTTTTAATGAAAGATACTTGATGGTACTTACTGATATTCTGAAAGAATTATTTGAAGCATTAGTGCAACTTGTACCAGATCCACTTGTTGAGGTGGAGTTGTAGGCAATCGTGCAGCTTGCAACATTAGTCCAGAAGACCTTCTCTGTCTGCACCACGGTTGCCCTTAAAAAGGAAATATAGTTGTTTTATTTATTTATTTAATATATATATATATACACACACACGAAAAGGCCAAGTGAATTCCGTGCATCCTTCCTAAAAAGGAATTAGCTTTGTATTCCTTAATGGATTTCATTGCAGCTATGCCCTGGCCCACAGACCAGTCTTCAGCTTGCCTAGAGCCACTAGAGCAGTCTGCAGATCACCCCCTTTCTGCCAGCATTACCAGGTATAGCTTTATCTTATTGAAAGTCCAATACAGCTTCAGTGTAGCAATGGAGAACAATATACATGTACAGGGTGATAGCCATATTGGGTTTTCCATGCCTATCCTCTTATTCCACTGCAACTCTTCATCTCTAATAACATGAAACTCCTATCATGCTCTTCATAGCTGAAAAATATGGGATCTTAATCTACGTTATAAGCTAGGCTGTTTAGATGCAGTGTTTTATTTGTGACATAAAAGAGGCACTTTTGCTAACCGTAATCAACAAAAGCTCCGCTTTTCTAAGTGCATTTCTCTACTTTAAGCCACCAGCCTACTGTTTTTTAAAACGACCAGGATTAAAAATAGGGGTACCTGCCCAAAGATATAAGCCCAGCAGGTAAACCTGTGCTACTATACCTGGCTGGAGCATCAAGTGTTTACCAGACCCCACTCTGCTGATACCAGCTTATATGCATTTCTGTTCAGAGTGCTAGAATGAGAGCCCAAATGGTTCTTTTAAACTACTAATGCTGATGGATACCAGACTCTTTACTACTATCAGTGGGTCAGACAGCGCTAGATTTGGGGTAGGTCATGCACTACTTACCAGCCTTCCATACTTTCCCTTTCCTGATTAACATGGAAAAGGACTTTTAGATCTATTTGTGCTGTCTCCAGCAATTATGTGGATAATGCAATAGCATTTATATACAGTATACTGTCCTGTATATCCTATGTTATTTCAATAGTTAACTGTTTATTGTTATTCTGCTACACTGTGGTCATTGTTTTGATTATGCGTAATTTTCTGTAATTCTTCCATTTTGCATGATGTAGTTTGCCCCTTCCTCACTTGCAAGTTTCTGTATTGTTCCTACAAGATGCACACTGGGATTACAAAATAAATGTTCATTTTGACCACTTTGAACACTGCAGTGCCAACATCTAGACTACCGAATAATATTGTTTGCCTCAACCTTTCTGCAATAAAGATACTTGTGGATGCCAAGCGTTTGGTGAGTTCAGCTATCTGATGTAGATTGTCCTAGAATGATTGTCTCTGCTATATTCAGGCTAGGCATAGAGGTCTCAGCAAGGGATAAGTCACTATTACAACAAGTGGAGTCATTATACTCTTATTGTTGGTCACATTGTTAAAATAAAACATCTATAAGAGCATTTCAGACTGCTGGAAATTCTGAGTGTTGTAGAAGAGTGGAAATTGAAGTACTTATGGGGGGGAGTATTATTTAGGGGCAAAAATATCTTTGTCTGTCTCAGGGAATCCAAAGGTTCATAGGGTTTATCTATTCCATGGAAGGGCTCATCTTTATTCAAACACCCAGTCTAAAGTAACAATTCCCTTTTAAATGAATAAATACATTTAATCTATAAGAGCAAAAGAATCAGGGCTCAAAATACAATGGGCCAAATATGAAGCTGGCTCTCAGTGAAAATTAATATTTGGGAACTGGAAATTCCATTGTATAAATACAGGGACAGAAAATATCCTTAATTACAGGAAGGATACATATTCTAGTTTAAGGTTTATAAGTCTTAGTGTAAATATTGTGTATGCCATCCTATCTTGACCACTAAGTAGATACAGGAGTGCTTAACCTGAGTGTATTATTTTAATGTGGTTGTAACCCCCTGAAACAATTAAAAATTAACAAAGTGTATCCTTCTTTATTGTGTAGTTGCCTTGATCCAAAGCAATACGTTTGATTTCTGTCTGCTTTTTAATTTCTCTGCTATCTGACTATGAGTCAATTCTGACAGTCTATGGACACACCAGACAATCTAACCTTGCCCCCCTCCAGCACACAGCAGGTGATTGACAGTCTCAGATGTGCATGTTTCCCTATGAGACTGTGTAGGGGGGTGTGTCCATTCCCTCAACTCAGGTCTCAGATTACTCTCAGCTCTCTGGTCTATGTTGTATAGTGTGTGGCATCAGATCCCCATCCCCTGCCTCCTGTAGCTCAGAAATGCTGCAAAAAATGTGTGCTTTTGGAGGCTGTAGAGAAGAGAGGCTGCAGATAAACAGGTATAACTTATGTAGGAGGGAGGATTTGTTTCATCTCTGTGTTTCACCTGAGGCCAGTCACTTTACTGGGTATACAGTATGTAAGGACTTTATTAGAGAGAATCAAACTGTAGTCTACTCAAAACAGTAAAAAGCCCTTACAAAGAAAATCACCTTATTTGTATGTCTGAGCTGCCGCTTGATGGAGCCATCCATTTGAACTGTACATTTGATTTTAAGGCGGAAGATGTTTGACTCACTGCACTCTGCAAAACAAATAAAAGTGTCATAAAAGTAGCATTTTTTTGGTGAATTTTTCCTTAAAATGTATGCGAGCGAAAAAAAATAAAAATACACGCAGTATACCTCTGCAATACATGCAGTAAATTCACCTGTGTCTATCCTTCTAATGAGGCTGCAAATACAGAAAAATAAACATTCTGTCAGATCATGAACTCCTGTCCCTCCTTCTAGATGCTCTTCAGAACATTGTAACATACTGTATGTGGTCAGCCTTAGACATATGAAAACAGCTGAATATTAAGCCTGTTAGAGTGTAATCAAAGCTAAAACCACCCGTGGGTGGTAATTATGGTCAGGCTCTGGCTTGTGTGTTTGCAGCGATGCAGAGCACTGAGAGATCGATCTGATGAAGACGGCCATCTCCCAGATCCCCCCGTAAATCTGGTACCAGCCAATACGGTCGCTTCTCCTCTGGGCCAATCAGGTCTCAGGACCCACTTCCTGATTGGCAGGGATGAGAATCAAGAAGACGATAGCGAATATTAATTTGCTATTGTCACACAACTGGGTGTGCTCAGGGCGGACTGGTCTGCGCCCCGAGCCCACCCTGTTTTAAAGCCAATTAGAGCCTCAGGATCTAATCATGTGCTTTAAAAAAGAAAAAAATTCCACTGAAATCCATGCATGTAGATTAGGAGCCGGGCGCATGGATTAAGGGGGGCACCGCCCCAATGGAGCGGTCGCCACTGTCTCTCTGATCACTGTGTTGAAAAACAACAACTTTGAGTCCCCTTTTTCACATACCTGACATGATCACCTAGCCCCAGGTCCTTCTCTCTGTTTACCTCCTACTGGGCTCCCTCTTCCAGGTGTCCTCGTCACTGTCTGAGTGACATGAACAATTTCCATTGACCTGCCAGCAGAGGGGTCACCTTAGAATTCTGAAGAGATCAGATGTTGGTGGTGGTGGGGGGGGGGGGTAGGGGGTGAAGGAGACTAGTTATCAAGGGTTAACATAGAATGCTAGATTAGCGATCCCCGTGAGGGACCTGGATGGGGAGTGGGACTCTAGTGAGTATAACTGACTTCACAAAGTAAGGAGAATTTAGGATCTGGCAGGATGGATTAGAGATTGGTTGGAGAAAGGGATGGAGAAAGTATGGATTTTGCCTTGAGTTGGGTTTTAAACTAGGCTCTGTCCGGTAGTCACATATGGGGAGGCAGGTAAAACCATAGCGCACAATAGGAGGCATGGCAAACAACAGTAAGGGAAAAAGCCATCCACAGTTGGGAGCATGACAAAAACTTTGGATACAGTACTGCAAAGGAGTGAAGAGTGAAATGGCCGCCTACCAGAATTCTTTTACTAATCTTTTTTTTTCGGACTGCCTGAAGTTTAAGGTTTTTACTCTAGTGAGAGGGTTGCATAAACTTATTCAGAATTTACATTTTCGTAGTTTACCAAATTTTTCATCATACTTTAAACTTACTTTAGCTGAGGTACATGTGAGGGTCTGTGCACTGTTGTCCATGACCTCAAAGGAGCCCAGGGGGGTGGCTGAGTTGCCCGAGCGGGCTTGAATCAGGAAACCTTCAAATTTGGAACTTCCACTTAGAGAGACTGCAAAGTGAGAAAAGCATACATCATGTCCAGGTTACAAAATGTAACATAGGAACAGTAATATACAGTACACATTAGTAATATTAAAATAATAGCAAGGTGTGCTCAAACATTCTTGTTCAAATGCTCTGTGATCTAAGTAACCAGTTTGTTTCTGCTAACTTGGAGGTTTAGAAAGAAAATGCTAAGGGCATGGCCTGAACCCAAAGGTAAGTGGAGTAGCTGCTCCTATGTATTATCCTTTAACACTGATCCTCATGGGCATAGTATAAGGGGCCCCAGGGGTCGCCATTGCGACTCGTGTTTAGCTCCAGGTTGTCCACGGCTCCCAGCTGTCATTTTACATGCAGCATTTTTCTCCCACCAAATCCCGGAGACAGAATCCTGGTCCAATCCGCCCCAAGCTACCAGTTTGCCTTCTCCCCAGACTTACGTCTACACCCCTCCCTGTCCTCATTGGCTGGAGAGAAGCCATGTGTCCCTAAGTTTCCTCTGGGGATCATAACAGAGCAGCCTGAGGCAGGGACTTGTGGTGCTCACTGCTTACAGTGTGCTGACAATGGTAGAGTTGCTTCTCTGCCACACAGAACCGAGCAAAGCAGGAGAAGAGCACCACCTGAGAGCCAGGACAGGACCTCTGTAACTTAGGTAGGAGACACTGCTGACAGGAGTGTCCTCTCATGTGGGAACAGCTTGGACAGACACACTGCTCCTACAGCACCTGGCTAGCCAACACTTACAAATGTATTTAGAAGATCCCTTAACACCTCCTGAGGGGCCCCAAGGGGCTGTAGGCTCCAGGGACCTCGGATTTTATTTTGTCAATTTGAGCAGCATCAGG
>BLSH010249703.1:201124-214117 GCA_018402905.1 Glandirana rugosa
TCCTCTAGAACACAAAATATGTTCGAAGAAATTGGTGAAGTTATGTCGCGAGAGTGTGAAACTTACTGTTAATGAGAGAGTACGATGTGACATGGGTTTGTTTTAAACATATTAAAAAAAAGTGTGTTTATCTCGAAAGAAAACCACCATAAATTCTTGGAGACCCAAAAAATAAAGAACGCTGTATTCACTTTTTTCACGCTTTTAAAACTTTTTTTTTGTGAAAAAAAATCAAAGACACTATTTTAAAACGATTCATTAAAAACAAGTATTTTCAATGATTTGCACCATAGCTTGAGGACTCTATAACTTTCACACAGACCAAATAATATACACTTATTTGGGTTATTTTTACCAAAGATAGGTAGCAGTATAGGTTTTGGCCCAAATTTATGAACAAAAATTACTTAGCAAAATTTTATCACAGAAACTAAAAAAAAGTGTTTTTTTTTCAAAATTTTCGCACTTTTTTCACTTATGTCGCAAGAAATAAAAAACCCAGAGGTTCTTAAATACCACCAAAAGAAAGCTCTATTTGTGTGAAAAAAAATTATACAAATTTTGTTTGGGTACAGTGTAGCATGAGAGAGTAATTGTCATTCAAAGTGTGAGAGCGCTGTATTGAAGTGGTTAAAGAAGCTTGTATAAAACACAAGATCTCCTCCATTTCAGGACCTCTAACCCCTTTTCGCCAAAATTCCCTCTTCCCTCCGGGCATGTCGGACTCATTTCTGAATTAAATTTGACCACATGACAAAATTTGTTCAGGACACTTCTTCGATAAAGGCAAATTAGTGACCCTTTAATCTCTTACCTTACGCACAACAACACAAACATATGTCCAAATAAGACACTTTCTAAACAACCCCAAACGTATCCCAGTTTGGTCCCGTCAAAAAACACCCTTTGAATCAATCTGCAGCAAACAGGAACCACAGAGACACTTATGTCTTGCACACACGGTGCAACTGTGCAACCACACATTCAACAATTGGCTGTTGGCGGTTGTGTCTATCGCATACGCACGCGAACAGGGTGTGCCTGGGCACACCCTAATCACCCTGCATTGGGCAGATTCCCCCTGCTACTTGGCTGCAGAGAAAGGGACTGGGGAATCTCTGTCCTCAATCCCTTTCTTTGTCTCAAAAGTGACATCAGGGGTCTAAACCCCTGATATTTCACCAAAGCCCACCAATGGGGCACCTAGAAAAATGGTAAAAAAAACAATACTAAAAAATGATTGTATAAAAATATTGTGAAAAAAAATAATGCAATTGTAAAAATGTAATAATAAAAAAATAAACTACTAACACCAACCTCTGCTCTACCGACACTGTCCATTGCCCTACTGCCCTATATATTTATACACACACACACACACATGTGTGTTTGGGCTTTGGGGTGCAAACTCTAACGCAATAGGCTGCACACTCCTATGGTCTAGCGTACTGACATGAGTAAAGTAATCGGCCAGCAAAGCCGAACGTAGTGACGAGTTACAATAGTATAATGAGGAAGTTCAGGTGAACGTGATTTGTGAATTAGGAACACAGGTTTACACGAGCGAGCACTTCCTGGGTTCAGAGCATGAGTAACAGTCGTACAATGGCTTGTTGGCCATCAAAAGTTTTCTAGTTTGCTCAGCCAACTTCTGTTGTACGACTGTTGAATTTCGGCTGTTGTAATCGCACGTACTAATGGTCGGATTATCGTACAACAAGTTGTTGTACGACCGTTGTTGTACGACAGTTGCACCATGTGTACGGGCCATTGCCATATATACTCGAGTATAAGCCGACCTGAATATAAGCCGAGGCACCTAATTTTACCACAGAAAACTGTGAAAAGTTATTGACCCGAGTATAAGCCTAGGGTGGGAAATTCAGCAGCCAGAACACAGGGACAGGGAGCCATTACACAGGTATTGTAGAAAGAACACAGGTATTGTAGCCAGAACACAGGGACTCAGCCATTACACAGGGATTGTAGCCAGAACAGAGGTATTGTAGCCATTACCACCTGCCCACCACCTGCCCTGAATGGTACTGGCAGGTGGCACTGATTGGCACTGGATGGTACTGGCTGGCACTGGCAGAAGAGATGAGTAAGGTAGATTCACAAGACACAGAGTGCGCTGCTTCTAAGAGCCGCTCTGTGCATGAAACTGTGAGCTAATTACATTGGAATGCAGAGCATGCAGAGAGAGAGTTGTCAGATCCTCACTGAGATCGGAGGTGGGCGGGACTGAACAGCTAACACCCGTGCGTCCCACCCACCTCCCGACATCAAGTTGAAAATCCTACAGCTCTCTCTGCATTCTCTGCATTCCAATGTAATTAGCTCACAGTTTCATGCACAGAGCTGCTCTTAGAAGCAGTGCGCTCTATGCAATGTGAATCTACTCATCTCTTCAGACAACCCACAGACACTGACTCGAATATAAGCTGAGGGGGGCCTTTTCAGCACAAAAAATGTGCTGAAAAACTCGGCTTATACTCGAATATATCTCCGATATATATGTGATGCTGTTTTCTACTCAAAACCATAAACCAAATAACATATGCCACAAATGGGAACAAAAACTCTCACTAGACCAGTGGTTCCCAACTTTTGTCCTCGGGACCCACTAACAGGCCAGGTTTGCAGGATAACTGAAATACATCACAGGTGATATAATTTTTTGCTCAGTGATTGCAGAATTCTAGTCTGCATCTCCCCAAGGTAATACTTAAAATCTGGCCTGTTGGTGGGTCCTGAGGACAGGAGTTGAGAACCACTGTACTAGACCTAATGGAAAAAGACTGGGTAAACATATACACTTGCATACATAAAGGTTCTGTTAATATCTCTGCACAGGAAAATGGATTTAAAATCCTCTCAAGGTGGTACAGGATGCCTTGGAAATTACATAAATTCTACCCCACAGTCTCACCCACATGCTGGCGCTGTAGTACAGCCGATGGCTCACTATTACACATCTGGTGGGATTGCCCATAAATCCAACCATTTTGGAAAGAAATTCAATGTTTGACCACTCTGATCACAACACTCCCCCTAGACCTATCCCCGGCACAATTCCTGTTGCATCACTCCTCCATTCCACTGAAAACCTACAGTTGCTCCTTAGCCATGCATATGATAAATGCGGCAAAATTGTGCATACCACTTCGCTGGCACAACCTCAACCCTTCCATGATAGCAGAATGGTTTCGACACATACAGAAAACCGCAGAGATGGAGGAACTTGTCCATATAGTGAAATAGACACAGTCCAAATTTAATAAAATATGGGCTTGCTGGAATCATTATGTAACAAGCAATAAATTTCCAGAAACTATCGGCATAATTAGTGTAACTGGACCCCCAACACCCCCAGGCAGAGGAGAATGGAGCCTGGATCCCCCCCCCTCCCTTTACTTCTCTGTATCTTTCCTTTTCTCTACTGGCTACCACTTACAGTGATGACTGGTAGGCTATAAGCTGTAAAATTCGGCTCATATTCACAGAGCACCAGTGCCAACAGTACCTAACACAGTCTACCAGAAAATTTGTTGGTGTAACGAGGGGAGGCAACAGGGGTAGGGTCTAACCCCGTTGGATCCCATATGGGGTGTCCGGAGGGTATTGGACAGCACCCCTAAGCCCCCCCTTGGTTATCAGTAATGCCTATGGTTTGTAATGTGTATATCTGTTTACAACCTGCCTACCATTTGCAACCTTGCAATGCTGTATACGTATGCCTGTATTAACCTCAGTAAGCGCTCTTTGTAGCCATAGGATGCTACAGCAAAAAACTTTTGTACCGTACTACATGATATATGTCAATACGCTTTGTACACTCTATTTGTACTCTAAAACATTTTGAACAAAAAAAATGTTATCTAGGGGGTACAAAACTCTTACAATGCTTCATAAACAATTCCCAGACTGCAATGACATTTGCTGGAGATGCAAAAGCAATAAGGGTTTGTTCCTACACATCTTTTGGTCATGCCAGTTGCGGAGACACTTCTGGAATGAGGTCATGGACATCTCCCAAAAATGTACTGATTTCACTATTCTAGACAGTCTGCCATTTTTTCTGCTGCACTACTCCTGAATCCCTACTAAAACTTACAAGAGATCCATACCATGTCACCTCCTGAATACAGCTAAACCTGTATCCCCTTGAAACGTAAAGACCCTAACTCTCCTTCATTCTCCTTGTAGCTCCATAAAGCAGAGGAAATCATCCATATGGAAGATCTAGTCCTCACAAAACAAGGCAGGAAATCTGTAAGAAAACCTGGTTCTATTGTACAGCTTTTCAGTTCTTGGAAGAAGGTAAGATTCTACTTGCTAGAGAGGAATGAAGGCTTTTCTCGGTTTCACCATACCCATACCGCCGGGGGTCTGGGGTTTTTTATTTGTTCGTTTTTTTTCTCATCCTCCATCCTTCCCCCTCCTGCCTCATCCCCCCACCAAACATATGTCTCTTATAATTTCCTTTAATACATTTTTCTTTCAGCACAGAGCGATTTTGTAAAAGGTTCCTGAACTACTTTGGTGTGATTCCAGCTCAATTTTGGCTCCATAGAATATGCAAACCACCCCTAAGTAGCATCCATTTAGCACTACATAATGGCACTGAAACTCAGACCAAAATCGGATCACAGTAGTGGGAACCTAGCCAAAATATCACTTTAAAGTGGATGTAAACGCGATTCATGAAATTTGAGCTGGGCACTATGTCCCGTAGCTGTCTTCTGCTACGTTCTTCTGTTATCAGCATAGTAACTTTTCTAGTTCTCTGTCACATGTGATAAAACCAGCCTGAGTTTGGTGTTGGGGAGGAAGCTATAAATATATTACCAGAGTGCTGAACTATTTAATGAACAGATATGAAAGTCTCTACCTATGTGGAGCGGGGGGGGGGTGTACCTTTCCTCCAGTCAGCTGTCTTGGCTGCATGCCCATTCTTTACTGCAGTGTTGAACAGGAAGAAAAAATCTCTAAACATGATCTGAACTTTCTAAAGAATATATAAAGCTGAAGACAGCAGATATACGTGGAAAACGTATGTAGGGAGATTTGTTTCATATCTGTGTATCATCTGAGGCTGTTCATTTCACTGAGTATATATGAGGGTTTGCATCCACTTTAAGTACTATTGCTGTGGATATTGTCAGCAGAAAGGCCTAAAACCCTCCTTTAGTAAACTGGGTATGATATTGATGCTAAGCTCATGGGCCAAAAACAGCAATATGTTTTGTCAAAACAGGCCCCCAAAAAATGCAGCTTGTACTATACTGATTACGTGATTAAGACTATATATAGTCAGCTCCTCAGCCTAAAATAGAAATATAGTTACAAACCTTTTGATTGTGCTTTATTTTATGAAGGTGCACCTTTGTTTTAAACTGTGGTAGGCAGAGGGACTCCCAAGATTCAGTCTCTCATTAAATTGAACCCTGACAGGTTTTTCTTGTTTCATCAGTTTCCCAGGTTTGAAGCATGGATTCACCCAAAACATGGTTAATCTCACAGTATACACCTTCCAATTGTATTTGCAAAGCAGAGTCATGTCTTTGCATAGTTTGTGTTTATATTCAATAGAGAGTTTGCTGAGTCATTGTCCTCTTCTTTCAACCAGTGAATTGTACGTACATTGTGGAATGTAACTCTAGAAGGTGGAAAATCTACCTACAAAGAAAACAGATCTGCCAAGAACATTCCCATAGCGAAGAGGCATTTGTTCTACTTAAACTTGTCAATGAACTTTGTTTCATCATGTTCTATAGCTAACACAATATTTGGGCAAACTTCCCAGCAATTAGTTAGACCTCAAACCTCTTAGGGAGGTTCCTGCGCTTTTTAGGAATATATTATTTAGACTTTCTGGCTATATAACAAGTGTAAAATCTCAAAACTGAAACGGTATACTGTAAGTCCAGACCAAACTTTTTTGGATAAAGTGGAAAAGGATTAGAACTCTCGGGTTTTTACTGATATTGGACTCAATTGCTGTCATGGTGACAATAGTTTCAGTAGAGAGGAAGGAAGGGAATATCTGCAACAGGGACACAGACAGAAATAAAAAGCTGATGGTTTTTATAGCCTTCTCCTATTGCTTTTGCAGCGCTACTCGGCAGGAGCCGCTGGTATTAGTCGGTCCCGTATCCCCACTAGAGCACACCTAGCCAGGCACACAACATTTTGCTTCTCTCTCACTGGCTCAACAAACAGTTTAACGGTATCTTTTGCATTTTATTGCTGAAGTAACTTGGATAGGTATGGGAGGGAAGCATGGGATACCCAAAGGGAGCTGTAGCAATTGAGGACTCTTTTCACAATCCTCTCAGAGGGCTTCCACAAAGTCTCTACTTGAGAGGAGAGATGTTAAAGCTTGCTTCTATGTAAACTGGGTACTGCATACAATCTCTGGGGCATAGGATATAGGTCAGAACTCACAGGCCTCAGGATCATCAGCTGCCATCTTCAGATATCCTTTTCTAGTGAGGGAGACGCAGACTCATGATACCACAAACACAAGAACCTCTTCCATCCAGGCTCCACCTGGTGTTCTCCAGAATGCTTCTCCAGACCAAAAACAAAGGAAACACCAAACTTTAGGCCCCCTAGCCAAATCTATGGCTGGGACCTTGACAAACTCACAGCATAGTCTCCAGCAGAATGCCCAGAGGGGCAAAGCCCTTCAGACAGTGGACTCCTCTGGCAGGCTCATCCAGGATCAAAAGACCCCCTGATCTAGTGCCCCACTATTTATTTGCTCCCCAGCCACCTTTTGGACACACACCTCTCCAGGGATTGACTGGGTCCCCATAAATATTCAAGCTACTCTTTTTTTTTTCTTCCCACTGCACTTCTAGAACCTTCCAGAGTGCAGGGGGAAGCAATCAGATCATCAACCTGTGTAACATTGAGCAGGCCAGAACAATCAACCCCTGCTCCGCTGATTAAAGGATGCTACATTTCATTAAAAAATATATATTTTTATTTCAGTCTCTATTGCTGTTGATGATCTTCTATCACTTCCTGTCTGGTGAAACCTGTCACATATGGCCAAGATTGTTGGACATTGTGTGCAGTCTACATGTTTACAAGGCATGATGGACCTCTGTTCTCAGGTTGAGGTCCTCAGACTCACCTGTGCAGACAGAAGGGACCAGGAAATGAACCAGAGTCTAGTACAGAATCAAGAGGAAATCTCAGAAATGGGGACAGGTTGAAGGTCAGGACAATTAGCAAACAAGAGATGGTAGATACAAAGCCAAGGTTGATAACTGGAGAGACAGGAACTGTGTAACAAGTAACATATAAGTAAAAGCTTAATTGCTTTAGTCCATGATTATTCTCTCTGCATGGTTCATAGGATGCAGCAGTTCTTGTAGCATCTTCTCTACTTCTAGTAAGCCTTTTCTTAGATGCTGAACTTCACCCACATAATACTACATTTGTGCATAAAGACAGTATTCACAGGAACAGAAAGCAGGCACGAGTTAGAGTGAGAATCTGATCCCATAACACCTCTTTAGTACCTTTTCCCAAGCAATGTGTCATAGAACAATGGTCACTCAGAAGAATGCAGCATGCTGTCCCTGTCTATCTTCTTACTATCCCTGATAGGATCTGCTGTGGGTTGGTGGAGCATTTGCTGTAGTATGGTGCCACTTTGCATGTCAGTTATTATTGGGATATTATCAATGAGCGTTAATAGCCAGGACACCATTCTGATCATGAGTGGAGTGCCCAGCTAACACGGGGGGAGGAACCAAAGTGCTTTTGGACTGCATTAATGGTATGTAGGAATAAGGACATTTGGTGGTAGGGTTAGAAAGATGTTTGTGAGTCTGTGCTCATGCAGGTGAGAAGAATCTAATCTGTAAGTTCATAAAAATAAAGAGCAAATAAGTGGAATGAGAGAAAATGAAAGAGCAAAGCACAGATGAGAAGCAATGCACATAAGATTGTACAGATATTAAAATATAGAACAAAAGTATGGGAAGGCACTACACAAAAGCAGCAACAAGGTGTCAAGTAAGGCAGACACAACAGAGAGTCACCCCTCACTTTAGATGATTTTACAGGATAAGACGTGAAAATAGGCATAGGTGGCCTGCTGCATCAGTAGCATGGTTTAAAGGGGTTGTAAATAGAGTTGATCGAACCTCTGGAAGTCCGGGTTCGGCAGGTTCGGCCGAACTTACGGACAAAGTCCGGGTTCGGGTCCGGACTTGACCCGAACTTTGACCCGGACCCCGAACCCCATTGAAATCAACGGGGACCCAAACTTTTAGGCACAAAAATGGCTGTAACAAAGTCTTGGCAAGTCCTAGAGGTCTGCAAAAGGAAGGAAAATGGGGGTAAGAGTTGGACAAGTGCCCTACAAAGAAATGGAGATAGGGAAATAACTTAAAATAATTTTTAAGCTAAAATCACATAAAAAAAATTAAAATGGAGGTGGATGTGGAGTTGGAGGTTCAGGAGGCGGTGAAAGTGGCAGTGGAGGAGGAGGTAGCTAACATTGTTTTTTTATTTTTGTTCAAGAAATGCACCGCTGGCCGCAAATGTAGTTTTTAGAAATTTTTTTTTTTTTTTTAAACACAAGTAGATGCACTTTTTAATTTTGTGCAAGAAACAATAATCTAAAATCATCTCCAAGTTGTACAGGGAAAGTTCCCAGCTGTTGCTTTAAGGGAAAGATTATTGTTATAAAATCATCTACAAGTTCTATAGGCAAGGTGTATTCTAGCCGCATAGAGCCATATTATTGTTATAAAATCATCTCCAAGTTCTATAGGCAAAGTGTATTCTTGCCGCATAGAGCCATATTATTGTTCTAAAATCATCTCCAAGTTGTATTGGAGATGATTTTATAACAATAATATGGCTTCTATGCGGCTAGAATACACTTTGCCTATACAACTTGGAGATGATTTTAGAACAATAATCTTTCCCTTAAAGCAACAGACTCTACCTAGTCCAGTCAGATCGTTCTGTGCAGCAGGATGAGGTCTGCAATCTGTCCCTCAAAGCAGCAGTACTAGTATCTCTCCCTAGTCCACAATCAGATCATTCAGTAATGCAGGATGAGATGTTCTGTAATATCTGCAATCTGTCCCTCACAGAGCCAGCAGCATCCTCTCCCTAAACTATCCTGAGAGCATATGACATGCAGCACTGTGACTCCAGCCCCGTATAGAGGCTGGGTCACATGGTGCACTGGCCAATCACAGCCATGCCATTAGTAGGCATGGCTGTGATGGATTCTAAGGGCAAACCAGTGAAACACTTGTTGATTGGCTGCCCTTGGCAGCTATTCAACACGTGTAATAAAATACCAGAACCCCGGACCTGAAAACCAGACTTTTGTTGAAAAGTCCGGGTTCGGGTCCGGGTCCCAGACACCCCAAAGTTCGGTACGGACCCAAACTTTACAGTCCGGGTTCGCTCAACTCTAGTTGTAAACCCTCAAGGTTTTTCACCTTAATTCATTCTATGCATCAGGCAATTGCAGGTGCATGTCAGACTCCTGCAGACATGTTCTCCAGCTTTCTTAGCTTTACCCATAAGGGCTTTCTGTTCGAAACCTGG
Source organism: Glandirana rugosa (assembly GCA_018402905.1). Classification (NCBI taxonomy): domain Eukaryota; kingdom Metazoa; phylum Chordata; class Amphibia; order Anura; family Ranidae; genus Glandirana; species Glandirana rugosa. The sequence goes on from BLSH010249703.1 coordinate 210,719, forward strand.
AAGAAGTATCAATTAACTAGGAGAGCACTCCCCACAGCCACTCCAATTTTGAAATGTGACAGCATATGCAGGGGAGAAGAAACTCCACCTGCTGTCACAGAAGGAGGGGGATTGGGGGGTGCAAGAGGAGGTTCTGGAGCATGTTACATGTTACACCTTAAATACGGGTGTAGTGTGTAGCACGCTCCAAGAGTGAACTTAGTTTTAAAGCAGTTTGCAGTCCATAGATCTAGAGGGAACTATCTGAGACAATAGTCTCACCATGACTCATGGCAATACAGGTCTGTGTACCAGAAATGTGCTTAGCAATTGTATACATCCTTTTAGGCTGGCATTTTCTCTGACAATCATAACAAAAGCAGACTACAGAAAGCAAACCCTAGAAGTTTAGTTATTTGATATTTAAAGGGCAACCATGAAGGACTATTTAAGCAGCGTGATAATGTGGAAATTACTGATATTCTAGAAATACAATAGATAGCTCCCAAGGGTTTTTGTGCAGCAAAGAATCAAAGTAAATATACAACTTTATATTTTTACAAAATATTAAAATTCAACACACATATTGTTTAAAATATGAGCTCTGGTATATATAACCCCAACTACCCTAACGATATCCTTAACTGCTGTAGCCCCGGAAGGATTTCCCACTGTAGGACCAGAGCACTTTTTGCGATTTGGCACTGCGTCGATTTAACTGACAATTGTGCGGTAGTGCAACGTTGTACCCAAACTAAGTTTGCGTCTTTTTTTCCCACAATTAGAGCTTTCTTTCGATGGTATTTGATCTCCTCTGTGTCATTTTTGATCACCGCTATAAACAAAAAAAAGCGTCAATTTTGCAAAAAAAAAAAAAAACAATATTTCTTACTTTTTGCTAAAATACAAATCCAAAAAAAAAAAATGTATTCATCAGTTTTGGCCGATTTATATTGTTGCCACGTTTACAAACCATGAGAATTAATTTCTGGCGTTTTTACATTTTTTTTTAAAATAGTAATGGCGGCGATCTGCGATTTTTTTATCGGGACTTTGATATTGAGGCGGATATGTCAGACGTTTTTGACATTTTTGGGACCAATGACATTTATACAGCGATCAGAAATTTAAATATCCACTGATTACTGTATAAATGTCATTGGCAGTGAAGGGGTTAACCTGCAGGGGGCAGGGAAGGGGTTAACTGTGTTCCCTAGGCGTGTTCTAACTGTGAGGGGGGGGAGTTTACATCGGCGGTTCCCCGTTCTTTCCCTCTGGCAGGTCATCGTGGCTCACAGAGTGCTGCGAGCTAACTGAGCATGCACGGATCACCGCTTATATACGGCGATTCGTGGAATAGAACCACTCTGCCGCCGTACATATACAGTACGCGGTCGGGAAGTGGTTAAACAATGGCAGGTAACAAATTTTATATTGGAATGTCCAACTTAATATTCCTGCCCAAAGGATCCCAACGCGTTTCGATTACAATAGTCAAAATCTTGCTCAGGTTCAATAGTCAAAATCTTCCTTGAGGGATAGGGACATCTAAATATAGAGAAACATATCATGTTAGAACATCCACAAAAAGACAATATGTCATGCTTATAATGTTGCTAATTATCCATTGGGTATCAAACCTCAAATTTGGGAGACTTAATTAGCCAGAGCAAAATAAAATGCAAGGCTGTTTCCCGACTGTCACCCAATTATGGGTAGCAAAGAAACCCAATGATGGTTTACAGGAGGCCACACATGCAACATAGCAGAGATACAGGAAGCAGAGACGCATCTATAAGAAGTATTGTGAATAATTATTCAGAGGATGGGGAAAAAAGGGTGGAAAAAAAGAAAAAAGGGGGAATATTTGGAAGTATATATAGGCAGTCCATGCTTGCCAAATCAAAAAACACTTGCTCAAGATGGCTTATGATGAATTAAAGAAGTGTATGCAGGACTGGCATAATTTTTGTAAAATATGTATGCACATACATAAAAAAAATGTCTCTATGGTTGAAAAAGGACATTCTATAACTATGATACTAGGATATATGTACTGTACACGAACGACACCAAAATGTAAGGTAAGCTACATTTTAAATATACCTTAGGATGTAATGTGAGGCTATCAAAAGGTGTCCCCCAGTGAAAATGATGATAAACACAATTGCAGGCTAAAAATGTTGAGGGCTGTTTTCAAAGTGCCACACCAATACTGGTAATGTTGTGGGCTGCTTCCAGAATATTTAGTTTAAAGGGATTGTAAAGTCAGAAGGATTTTTATCTTAATGCATTCTAGCATTAAGATAAAAGCCTTCTGTGCGCAGCAGCCTCCCTAATACTTACTTGAGGTGCCTCTTTGTCCAGCGATTGTCCACGAGTGTCTCAGTCATCCGAGATTCTCCCTCCCGATTGGTTGAGACACAGCAGCGGCATCATTTTACCAAAAATCTGTAGCAGAATGCAAATTGGCCTAAATTGATGAAGTAATTAGATTGTTTTTGGATCCATTTTATTGGATAGGTTTTATAGCAGAAAGTAAAAAATATTGTTTTTTTTTTTCAAAATTGTCGCTCTTTTTTTTGTTTATAGCACAAAAAATAAAAACCGCGGAGGTGATCAAATGCCACCAAAAGAAAGCTCTATTTGTGGAAAAAAAGGGCATCAATTTTGTTTGGGTACAGCGTCGCACGACCGCACAGTTGTCAGTTAAAGCGACACAGTGTTGTATCGCAAAAATAGGCCTGGTCATTAACTACTTCAGGCCCGGAAGGATTTCCCATGTTAGGACCAAAGCACTTTTTGCAATACGGCACTGCGTCGCTTTAACTGACAATTGCACGGTCGTGCGACGTTGTACCCAAACTAAATTTGCGTCCTTTTTTCCCCACAAATAGAGCTTTCTTTTGGTGGTATTTGATCACCCCTGCATCATTTCTGATCACCGCTATAAACAAAAAAAGAGTGACAATTTTGCAAAAAAAACCCCCAATATTTCTTACTTTGTGCTAAAATCCAAATCCAAAAAAAATATAAAAAAACAAATTTATTCATCGGTTTTGGCTGATTTATATTCTTCCTCATATTTTTGGTAAAAAAATAAATAAATCGCAATTGGCGTTTATTGATTGGTTTGTGCAAAAGTTACCGCGTTTACAAACCATTAATTTCTGGTGTTTTTACAATTTTTTTTTTTTTTACTAGTAATGGTGGCGGAACTTTGATATTGGGGCGGACTTGTCAGACATTTTTTACACTTTTTTGGGACCAATGGCAGCGATCAGAAATTTAAATATCCACTGATTACTGTATAAATGTCATTGGCAGTTAAGGGGTTAACCGGGGGGGCGATCTAGGGGTTAACTGTGTTCCCTGGGTGTGTTCTAACTGTGAGGGGGCTGGGCTGGCAGGGGCATAAGA
>BLSH010249703.1:228176-246019 GCA_018402905.1 Glandirana rugosa
TTTGCAATTATAGTCGTATTCTAATAAGTTTCATCCCAGCCTCCACTCGGTCGAAGGGAGGCTAGGGAGACAGTTCTTGTTATGTTTGGGGAGTCCTCATTCCCCGTGTTAGACGGGGACTCTCCCCTTTTTTTGTGAGAGTTACCGTCTACCTCCGTGTACCCTCGGTGGCGCCGACAGGGCAGATAAAATGTCATTGACTACATAGTAGTTATTTCTGACCCGACTTCGGGACTTGGTAAAAACAGACTTAGATATCCTTGGGAACCTTTTGATGATAAAGTCTCTGTTTTCTAGTCAAATCAATTCTGATCACAACTCGCTTGGGCCTGACATTGAACCCGAACGATTTTTGAAATGTCCGGGTCCGGGTCCGTGCCACGGACACCCGAAAGTTCGGTACGGACCCGAACGTTACAGTCCGGGTTCGCTCAACACTAGTCTTAACTAAACTGATCTTTTGTCTCTGAAATAGTAGTTTTCCAAGGGTTCCTATAGATTCAGACAAAAATGGTTCAGGGCTTCAGCCCAGTCTTTATTGATGATACATCAGTTACTGTAAAATAGACGGGACAGCCGCGGTGGCTCCCATGTGCCTCCATCTGCCATTGAGAGTGTTTTTTTCCCCTCTCAGGGGCAGATTGTGCCCCTTACTCCTGAGGGGTTTGTATTGTTCTTGACAGAGGGATCGGAGGGAAGCTGGCTCACCTCCGACCCTACTTTGAATAATCTTATGCTGATATTAACGTTTATATTAATTTCTCCCCCTCCCTTCTCCTAGTGCTTTCACACTTTCTTCACTCATTTCTTCACTTTTATTTTGTAAACTCTTCTTATTCATCTTAGCAGACCTCTGGGAAGCCTCAAGAATACAATTTCAACTCACTGTCAATCAGAGTGGACCTAGACCACCCTTCACCTCCAGGCCTATCCCGGGTAGGGGTAAGTCAAGTATTAGCGACATCACATTATTACCCTGACACATGGCAGATAACACACGTGACAGCTCTTATATTGATATTATCACACATAATACACAAGGACTCAACTCCCCAATAAAAAGAAGGAAACTGTTTCAATTTCATCATAAATTGAAATCGGACATTTTATTATTGCAAGAAACCCATTTTCCAACCTCCTACAATCCTTCATTTTTACATAAAGCATACCCACAATTTTTCCTCTCAAATGCGTAGAACAAAACCAAAGGGGTCGCAATATGCTTCTCTAGGAAAGTAGATTTCGCCCCAACCAAACTTATCAAAGATAAAGATGGTAGATATATCCTTGTAGGGGGAATCCTAAATGGAGAGATATTCACCCTGGTTTCATATTCTGCTCCTAACAGACTCCAAGGAAAATATTTTGATCGAATGATGCGTCACTTATCCCCCCACTTCCAGGGTACAATTATCCTGGGTGGGGATACCAATTTACCATTCAACCTCTCCCTAGATAAAACCATCCGAAGCTCCTCAAAACATAAACTGCCCCCCAAGCAAAGCCTGAAATTAGCGAGGCTACTGCACTCATTAGGTTTGATAGACGTATGGAGGGAACTTAACCCTCAAACTAAGGATTTCACACATTTCTCAATACCGCACCAGACTCACTCTAGAATAGATCACATCCTCTTACACTCCCATGCCATCAACAAAACAATATCATCCAGAATATGTGACACTCCCACAAACTAAAGTGCTCCCATACCCCAAGAGGACCTTTTAGATGGCGCCTAAGCAAATCAGTCCTTAGCAATCCAGTACGCTGTGAACTTCTAGACAAACTAATCAAGGAATATTTCACAAATAACGGTGATGAAATAATCTCCCCCCCAACACTCTGGGCGGCCCAGAAAGTGGTAATGAGAGGCCATTTAATACAACTGGCATCAAAATTAGAAAGCGAACATACAGCTAACATACAGTCCTTAAGCGATGCGTTTTACCAGGCAAGTAAAAACCATAAGAAAAAGCCAAAACCCGACACTTTATCACACCTTGACTCTGCCAAGATTAATCTTAACCTTGCCCTTACCACCGCAGTGGAGAAGCACCTGAGATGGTCAGGTGCCAGATGGTATATGTAAAAGGACAAAATTGGAGCGAAATTGGCCTACAAACTAACGCCCAATACACCGTAGCGCTCCCCAAAATCCACACCAAAGCTGGAAATTTCACTCAGAACCCAAAAAAGATCATGGAGGAATTTCACCTGTTCTTCTCCACCCTTTATAAGGAAAATTCTCATCCCCCCCTTGATAAAATGTACTCCTTCCTTAATGACCTACCTCTTCCTAAATTGTCCCCCAACCACAGTAACCTCCTGGAAGAACCTATTTCACCCTCAGAAATATTAGAAGCTATTAAAACATCCAAGTCAGGCTCCGCTCCAGGTCCAGATGGGTTCTCTGTAGCATATTATAAAACATTTGGCCCGACAATAGCCCCTTACTTGGCCCGATTCCATAACGCTCCCCGGGATGATACCCCCCTAAATGATGAACTTAATGCAGCCTTTATTTCGGTCATCCCGAAACTGGGAAAAGACCCAAGCGAGGTCGGCAACTATCGCCCGATCTCGCTAATCAATAATGATCTCACATTATTGACCAAAATTCTTTTGACGAAAGTGGCAAAGTTTATAGCGAAATATGTTCATAAAGATCAGGTGGGGTTCATACCGGGGAGGCAAGGTTGTGATCAAATAAGGCATGCTATTGACATTATTTCATTACTGAAATCCAATTGGGATAGGGGCCCCTCACAGGAAGGATACTTACTTTCCATAGACCTCCATAAGGTCTTTAATAAAGTCTCTTGGCCCTACATATTTGAAATATTACATAGATGGGGGTTTGGACCCAAATTTATAGCAATCATTCAAGCTTTGTACTCTAACCCGAATGCACAGGTCCGTTTAATGGTACAATACTCCACGTCTTTCACCATTAAACAGGGTACTAGACAGGAATGTCCCCTCCCCCCTCTAATTTTTGCCCTAGCCATTGAAACATTAGCAATTGCTATAACCACACACTCGGATATTAGCTGAGTGAGATGTGGCTCCCGGGAGCATAAATGCACCCTATTTGCAAATGAGTTATCACTATTCATCACAGCCCCCTTAATCTCAACCCCAAACCTATTCAAATTATTTAAAGACTTTGGCTATATCAATGGCTCAAAATCTCTGGCATTAAACATCTCTCTACCAGATAATGTTGTATTCCTTCTTCAGCACCATTTCCCCTTTAGTTGGTCTATGGTCTCACTTCCTTACCTAGGTATCAAACTGACTAACTCAATTGACAAATTATACCAAGAAAATTACCCGCCTTTAAACAAATTGCAGAGTAATTGAATTTATGGACCAACAAGGGATTGTCCTGGATAGGCAAAATTAATTCCATTAAGATGAATATTCTTCCACGCATCCTTTACCTATTCCGATCTCTTCCTATCCCATTACCAAAACTCCATCTGAATAAGCTACAATCCAAAATAGTTTCTTTTATATGGGGGAAGAAAGGACAACTAAAGACCCAAGGCGGCTTAGGTCTCCCCCACCTTTGTTATTATTATCTTGCAGCACAACTGGCCCAAATATCCATTTACCTTCTCCAGAAGTCCTAAGCCAGATTGGGTGTCCATGGAGAATCAGGCAGTTCCAATCCACACAATTGACTATCTGATGTGGTGACCTCCCAAAACAAGCCCTCCTATAATGGCACCAACGCTATCACACTCTATATCTCTCTCGGACAAACTATATAAATTGGGTGCTCTCACTTCTGACAAAAAACCACTAGCTCATCTCTTTAATAACCCAGATTTTGAACCGGGCTTGAACATTCTGGCCTTCTGCTGGTGGCTCAATAAGGGCCTTTTCAGAATTGGACACTTCTTCACTCAATCAGGCCCTATAACCAGGGCCTACTCTGTGTCCAAGCTTGAATTGCCTGATTCTGAAAGATACAGATTTCTACAAATTTCGCAATTCCTAAAAACGTTGGGGCCCAACAAATCAACTCCCCCCCAAACCCACACAATATGAATCATGGTGTGCTGAAGCATTGGACCAAAAGGGAGGCATCTCCATCATTTATTCCTTACTGATTGGGAACTCAGACAAGCCCTCTTATGCTAGAGCTTGGGAAGCAGAGCTAAATTTGTAGGTAATACCTGGGGTATGATTCCAGGCCATCCAGAGAGCCCAAAAGGGCATAATGAACATCTCACTGTTAGAAGCCAACATTAAAGTCCTCACGAGATGGTACTACACACCATCTAGGGTTGCTCAGATACATCTGGATTCCTCCCCACTATGTTTTAGAGGGTGTAATCTCATAGGCTCCATGGCCCACATTTGGTGGACATGTCCCTGTATCAGAAGCCTCTGGGAAAAACTCTTTCAAATGTTCAGGAAAGTTCTAGGGTGCAATATCCCTAAATCCCCATCAGTAGCTCTACTACTCCATGGGGTAGCTGGAATTCCGAAGTTTAAACAGTCGCTTCTAATCTTTATGTTAATAGGTGCTAAAATTACAATTGCGAGGGCCTGGAAAAAAACATTGGTCTCTTTGTTGGCAGTGAAACGAAAGATCTCCTGGATCATGGCACAAGAAAAGCTGGTATCCAAACTACAAGATAAAACCGATACATTTGAGAAAATCTGGGAACCCTGTGCCTCTTATATCAAGGTTCCTCTCTACCCAGGACACTTACCTTCTTGAGCCCCACTTCCCAGGGGGTCGCTTTGCTCGGCTATCTTCTTTTATGCTTCTCTCATTTTTCTTTTTTCTGACTCCATTCTCACTACCTGTCCTCCTCCGTTCTTTTCTACCTCTAACTCTTGTAAATCTTGTAACATACCAATTACAAGCTAACTGGTTATAAACAATTCTTACTGTACTTTTGTTATTGGACATACTTATCACGTTTCTTTGAATCATTAGAAAGTGACAACACTCTACGATAAGGGTACGAGAGGGCCTGACATAGAATGAATACCCCCTATGTAGCAATTGTTGTATTTTAGGGACCCTCCTGTATTGGGGCGGAGCCCCCACCCACAGTATGCTCCCATTGGGGTGGGTGGAAAGCCCTGCTGGTGCAGGGGGATCCCCCTCATAAAATCTGGTTTTATAGACTTAAGCCTGATGTTTTACATAAATGTCACCCGTCTTTATAAGGGGTCTGTCCTTTCCTATATTCCCTATTTTAGTACTTAATTATACACTTTTGGAAATATATGCGGACGGTAAAGTGCTATTTCATCCTGTGTAGATTTTTTCTCCTTTTCTTCCTTTTTTGGCATTATTGCTATGAAGGCCTGCGAGCCAAAATACTTCATACGTTGATGTGTTCATGTCAATTACTGAAAATTTCAATAAAAACATTGAAGGAGAAAATGAGGGAAAATCTCTCTAACAGAGCTCTGTATAGCACTAAAATCTGACAGGGGTTCTAACCCTCCCTTTCAAGATGAAAAAAGTTTTAGTTATAGATGCATTCATTTGTTCTTTCACACAGAGCTAGCTGCTGGTGTTGGCTAACTTTTGCATATGCATGTGACTAAGGTTAAAATTATTTGTTCACTCGGGTGACTTTTTCTAATATTAGATTTTGGTTGAAGGCCTGAAAGCATTTAGGCCTGACAGTGTTTAAAGTGTTACTAAACATACAACAGTAAAATCAGTCTGTATATGCAGTAAAGCATGCTTGTTAAACCCACTGTGGGACCTAAGGGGTTAATCCTCTGCATTGTGTCCTCCAATCCTCCTCTTCTTCCACTGTGCCCAATCGTATCATATCATACCATATCGTCAGACACAACCATGCTGGGCATGGATGTAGAATTGCACTTAGTGACAGAAGGCCTGGCCTGAGGAGAAGGTGCACTGGGTTCCGGAAGCTGAACTGTGCTAGCAAGGGGCGCCATAGCCTAATTAGCCAATAAGGCATCCCTGCCGCTAACTTCACAACCTCTTTTCTGATTCTTCATAGAAAACCTGAGGTTGACCAGGACTGGAAGAAATGCATAGGTCCAACTGCATTTCCAATGATCCATGAGGGCATCTGCACCTGAAAACCTCCATATGTAGAGACCATTCATTGTGGACTCTGGAAAGAAAATCCATTAGAACATTTTTGACTCTGGGAACATACGCTGCTGAGCTGTAGGCTCGATTCTTCTGAGCCCAAGCCATAATTGGTTCCACTTCCTATAATAGAGAACAGGCTGTGAGTCCCCAGGCTGTCTTTTAATGTAGGAGACTGCTGTAGTGTTGACTAACCTAGAGCACTGATGCTCCCTTCGTTATATGGTGAAAGGCTCCCACTGCTGGAGAAACCCCTTCCAGAAAGGCCTCCTTCTCCAGCTTCCACCTGATCCTCGGATCTGTAGACACCATGGTGCCAAACATTTTAGACACTGAAAGGCGTGCAGGTGGGAGGAAAACAGGACCAGGAGTATTGAGATCCAGAATATTGGGATGCAGGGCCAAGGCAATGATCCCCAAGATTATATTGAACTGAGCCTCGAGGCCCACAAGAGACTGAGTGGGCTCCAGGTGTCTCCTTGCCAGATTTAGCAGCCAGACAAATTGGAGGAGCATAGAAAAGACCTGAGCTCTGGGCTTCAGCAGCTGCCCTCTGTCTTGGAACAGTAGGACAAGGACAACCACGTAACTAGGCAGGCGTATGCTCCTTGTTTTGATAAAGACTATAACAACCAATAAGACCCTGAAAACACACACAATAAGAACCTGAAAACACACAGGGTGATGTTGAAAGCCTGAATGGCTGGAGCTGGAGATGGTCTTGACCTACAGTAAACTGAAGGAACTTGCGGAAGCCTTCTACAATGGGCACATGAAGGTAAGCATCTTAAGTCTATTGGAAACAAGCCTGGTCCTGAGGTAGGACCTCAACTTGCCAACTGTGGCCCGGGTTACGGTGCTATCCAGCTTTCCAAAAGATGAAGCTCCCTAAAAAAGAATGCAATACTATGATTATTAGAGGCGGGATAAGCAAGCCCAGGCCCCAGCTATAGCACTCACTTTGCCAACGAGAGCATAACCCGCGCCACTATGCGGCTGATGTCATTTGGAGCCTTATCATGGAAACCGACACCAGCTCCGGCTGCTGAACTACAGAGTTTCTGAAAATGCTCCTGAATACTGCACCCACATTCTCCATCTACAGTTCCATCCTTTTCAATATGGCCACAAAAGCCCAGGCCAACTTTCGGGCTATTCACTGCATCTTCCAAGGAAGAGCAACATGCTTGCTCGCCTCATCAAGGCCTCAGCAATTCAGAGAGGCAGCCTTTAAATGCTTCACATACTTATCTCTGAATGGATAGAGCTTGGCCCTTCTGCTCAGAAGGGAGGAATGTCTCACGACCTTGCTCCACTTGTCCAAAATGATGTCCCCTAGTTCTGTTAAGAATGGGAATTCAGAACACTCTCACTACATCTACGTTTCCATCACTGCGCCCCCCCAAGTCACGCGATTCAGAGGGCGACCTCGATCTGACTCTGAGTACAGCCCCAATTCAACCTTGTGGTCTCTGGATCAAAGTTGCATTAAAGTCACATCAAAGTAGCGCAGGACCCCCTCAAAGTCACTGTGACTCTAAGTTGCATAGATTAAAATGGGTGCCATTGAAATCAATGGGCTGTGACCTGCCATGCAACCCCATGTATCCAAAGTCGCATGACAAGCCGCACTAGTGGAAACTGAGCCAAAAGGTGCTCACAGAACTTCCTCTTGCTTTGTAGGAGACTTTACCTTGGTTGGGATAGTTCCAGTTCTTCCTGGTCATTCTAGTGGGAGAACATGCCGCAACATGGCTGTTGGACTTCGTGTGTGGCTTGTATGCCACTCTTTAAGGGATGCTTCCACCACATGCCTCACTAGGGATTCCATTTGCTGGAAAACACCACTGCCTGGGCTTAGCATAGCTCACACAGAGATTTACCCTCCGGGACTGGAGTCCCGCATCCCCAGCAGACTCCCTCCTTGGAGCGACTGACATAGCGGTGGGTGTATAAAGGAGGATTCAGAGCTTCTGCTATGAAGGCTGGACCTTGACGGTGACCTATGACAAATACAACTGGAAAAAAAATGTTTTGACCTAATGAGGTCTTTATCATCTCAAGCCATTTATTGTCAACCTGACCTAGAAGGACTCGCAAAATAGGATAGAAAGGAAATGGTAAAGAACCCAAAAAGAGCACTCAGGTCAGCAAGGAAAGGAAAGGGATAATCTCACCCTCTCATACCTGCTACACCAGGGCTGGCCACACAGGGGGGCACAGAAAGACAGATAACCTGCACAGGTGATCAAATCATAGCAGAATCACACACAGAGACAGTATACAAGGATGTTAATGCAGAGCATAGCCTGTGATGATTGCACACGGCATTTTGGGAAACTGCTGCAAGCTGCTTTCAGAGAAATCCCTATATCAACAGTACTGACCGCCAATTGAATTTCTCCACTGTAATGTTGCCACCGCCGACCACAGCGCGCATGTGCTGCGTCCCTGGGCAGGAGCAACCCAGGGACACAAGGCCGCAAGAGGGAGCAGTGGCTTGGAACACCAATGCGCTCCAGCTGCCATAGGCTGGAAGACACTAGAGCCAGGGAAGAAGACAGACAAACAGAAAACACACACAAACTGCTATCATGGAATATGTAATATAAAAGTATACATCACCGCACACGGCAACTTCAATCCTGCTTCCACGATCAGACCGGGACAAGTCGGTTGATCACACTGGGCTTGGAGCAGATAGGGCTAATAGCTGGGCTATCTGGCCATTGTGCCGCTTGCCTGCCAATGTCCAGGCTTTAGCCCTTCCAGTGCCTCTTTTGTGTAGCACCGTCTTCCATAGGTAGGTGCTAAGTGTTTTTTTTTTTTTTGGTAGGAGAGGTAAATTTAGTCAGGCCTGACAGAGAGCAGGCCTGATTGTTTTGATTTTGGGTTGGGGAGTGGCCTAGGGAGTGGCTGGTGACTCACAGGCAGCATCACTGGAACTCCCCCTCTCTTTCTAGAGGCTGCTAGAAGTGTTCTAGAAGGAGAAAGGAGTGGAAGAGAAGGTGGAGCTGTCTGGGGTGTTTGGGGAGCTCTGACCAATACCCAGTCTGGATTGGCAGGGGGCAGGCCTCCTCAAATACCCAGGGTCAGCCCAGCTGGGGAGGAGAGTTCAGATGGAGAAGCTGGAAATGGAATAGTGTGGAGGCTGTCGCAGCCTAAGGGGAGCTCCAGGTCTGGGGGTGGTGACCTCGAACCTGGAGTGCTCGGGTGCAGCCAGGAGGAGTGAGATCCTGGAGGAGAGGCACAAGGAAGAGCAGAAAGGGCAGCAGGATAGAACACTATCGGAGAGATCCCTAGAAGAGCAACTACAAGTGACATGCGTTGGAGAGTGATGCATTCCTTGGAAAGCTGGAAGAGGTACACCAGAGCAGATTGGTATGAGAGACAGTATGAGAAGGGTATAAGAGCCAGTTGGGACTGTGGTGTCACTGTAGCAGTGGAGAGGGCCATTGGAGGGGCTGGCGGGGCCTAGAAGAGGATGGGCTGGGAGCAGTGGTCCATCATGCTAGCTAGCACTTTTGTGCTTTGCTACACTTTGGGGGCTGACGGCCTCTGCCTGTAATGGTCGGTTCTGAGGCTAAGCTAAAACTACAGCAGGCCTTACCATGTGCTAGCTAGGCCAGAACCAAGTTTGTGCTGGAGAAAAGAACAAGGAGTAACTGTGCAGCAAATGATAGTGCTGGAGGAACAGAAGGAGTGTACTGTACATACTGGAAGTGTATATACAGTATGTCACAAAAGTGAGTACACCCCTCACATTTTTGTAAATATTTTATTCTATCTTTTCATGAGACAAAACTGAAGAAATTACACTTTGCTACAATGTAAAGTAGTGAGTGTGCAGCTTGTATTACAGTGTAAATTTGCTGTAATTTCAAAATAGCTCAACACACAGCCATTAATGTCTAAACTGCTGGCAACAAAAGTGACTACACTCCTAAGTGAAAATGTCCAAATTGGGTCCAAAGTGTCAATATTTTGTGTGGCCACCATTATTTTGCAGCACTGTCTTAACCCTCTTGGTCTTGGGCATGAAGTTCACCAGAGCTTCACAGGTTGCCACTGGAGTCCTCTTCCACTCCTCCATGACGACATCACAGAGCTGGTGGATGTTAGAGCCCTTGTGCTCCTCCACCTTCCATTTGAGGATGCCCCACAGATGCTCAATAGGGTTTAGGTGTGGAGACATTCTTGGCCAGTACATCACCTTTACCCTCCGCTTCTTTAGCAAGGCAATAGTCATCTTAGAGGTGTGTTTAGGGTCGTTATCATGTTCATATACTGCCCTTCAGCCCAGTCTCTGAAGGGAGGGGATCATGCTCTGCTTCAGTATGTCACAGTACATGTTGGCATTCATGGTTCCCTCAATGAACTGTAGCTCCCCAGTGCCGGCAGCACTCATGCAACCCCAGACCATGACACTCCCATCACCATGCTTAACTGTAGGCAAAACACACTTGTCTTTGTACTCCTCACCTGGTTGCCACCACACACGCTTGACACCATCTGAACCAGATATGTTTATCTTGGGCTCATCAGACCACAGGACATGGTTCCAGTAATCCATGTCCTTAATCTGCTTGTCTTTGGCAAACTGCAGGCTTTCTTGTGCATCATCTTTAGAAGAGGCTTCCTTCTGGGATGAGAGCCATGCAGACCAATTTGATGCAGTGTGCAGTGTATGGTCTGAGCACTGGCAGGCTGACCCCACCCCTTCAACCTTTTCAGCAATGCTGGCAGCATTCATATGTCTATTTCCCAAAGACAACCTCTGGATATGAAGCTGAGTATGTGCACTCAACTTCTTTGGTCGACCATGGCAAGGCCTGTTCTGAGTGGAATCTGTCCTCTTAAACCGCTATATGGTCTTGGTCACCTTGCTGCAGCTCAGTTTCAGGGTCTTGGCAATCTTTTTATAGCCTAGGCCATCTTTATGTAGAGAAACAATTCTTTATTTCAGATCCTCAGAGAGTTCTTTGTCATGAGGTGCCATGTTGAACTTCCAGTGACCAGTATGAGAGAGTGATAACAACAAATTTAACACACCTACTCCCCATTCACACCTGAGACCTTGCAACATTAAAGAGTCACGTGACACCGGGGAGGGAAAATGGCTAATTGGTCCCAATTTGGACATTTTCACTTAGGGGTGTACTCACTTTTGTTGCCAGCAGTTTGGACATTAATGGCTGTGTGTTTTGTTATTTTGAGGGGACAGCAAATTTACACTGTTATACAAGCCGTACACTCACTACTTTACATTGTAGCAAAGTGTCATTTCTTCAGTGTTGTCACATGAAAAGATATAATAAAATATTTACAAAAGTGTGAGGGGTGTACTCACTTTTGTGAGATAATGTAGATGGTCTGAATCAAGTTGGATTCAATTCACTGGGCATCCCATAATTACCCCTTTCCCCATTCAAATTAAATCCCCTAATAAAAAAACAAAACAAAGTACCAGCCTGTTCTGCAACTCTGGATGGAAGGTGACTGAGGGCAGTGTGAAGGGTGGAACCACTACATTCAGCAACCCTCAAGGGGGCAATGGCTACATTTGTTTGCCCACTCCCTACCCTGCTAACAGCTAAGGCTTATCAGAGTATCTTCCGTTTAGCTCACTCCATACCCTGTTAATAGCCAGGACTTATCAGAGTATCGCGACCTGTCTTCTCAGTGCTCGCGGTCTTGATCGAGGAGAGAAAAAACTTCAGGTAGTCGAATAACCAAACCGCTCCTTAGGAGGAGGACAAAAAAGGAACACGGCCGCTGGCTTGGAGCAAAGATTTATGGGAAAGGGGTCCTATAGGGGAGGAGTGGAGGCATTTTTCACCAAGGAAGTATTTGAGTACCATTTTTACTAAATACTCCCTATTTTGTATTTTTTTTTAAATAAATATTATACTGTATCTACAATGTGTTAAATAAGATATAATAATATTTAGTTGTCCCCCAAGAACTGAAAATCATTTTAAGGGTTCCTTTGGGGTAAACAAAGGTTGAGAAAGGCTGAAAAGCACAAGATATAGAGATGTCAATATTGTGTTATTCTGTGGACCTATGCTTTCTGCACCTCTCTTACTGCTGCTTGATAAGTCTTCCATCAGTGGTCAGATCACAAGTCATCAGGGGCGCAACTCTTACATAAGGAAGCAAAGCCCTGCCTCTACCACATAGGGACACAATGCTGATCAAGGCATGGTAAGTCAGTATTGGGGGGAAAGACCAGTTTCAGCGAGACCATGAAAAATAATTATTTACTTACTAGTACTCCTTTGCCTTCTATTTGATTTTTTTGGATACAGCTTCTACAGCTGAAGTCCTCTTCAAAGAGGTTCTAAAGCCAGGTTTCCAAAAATTTAAATCCAGCAGCTACAAAAGCTGTAGCTATTGACTTTTAATTAACAAACACTCACCTGTCTAGGGATCCAGCACTGTCCATACCTGAGCCGGCTCTTCACCAGTCGTTGGGTCCCCGGTGCCGGCATGTTAACTCTGGGCATTCTGCTATGACTCCTTGTGGCTTCACAGCCAACTGTCCACTGTGCATGTGAGAGCCACGATGCACCCTGTGAATGGTCCTGCAGTCTCTTGGAACCTGAGATGTGTCCCAGAAGGTTGCAGGAAGGGAGGGGGAGCCAAACTCCTACTTAGTTTGCCTAGGCAATCTGAGCGGAAGTGGTAGAGGGGTACCTGTCAAAACTAGGCACCCGCTCCTAAAAAAAGGAAAATATACCAAATATGGCGGAGATGGCGACGGGGGAGGAAGAACAGAACTTCCCCTTTTTGGTGGGGTGAAGTTCTGCTTTAAGCATTAAGCATTTGCCATACTTGGTGCCAGTTCACACAGGGGTGGCTTCAAAGTCGCCCGATTCTCGTCCGACTTTAAACCGCCCCGTACAGCACGACTTCAGTGTGGCTTGCAAATGACTTCTGTATAGAAGTCAATGCAAGTCACTCTGACGTCACCCCAGATTTGCGATTTGAGTCGCTCCTATTAGAATGGTTCCATTGCACTACATGGAGAGCGACTTGTCAGGCGACTAGGTCATCTGAGAAGTCGCCCCTGTGTGTACCGGCACTTTAAAAGTGGACAAATATATCACTTTGTATTTCATGAGCACGAAACTGCTATTCAAATTTTTTTAAATCATGCATGCATATAATTACTGTACATCCACATCTTGTTAGAAAACCACATACTTCTTTCAGCATAAGCAAATAACAACCGCCTTGGCATGGTTTTAAACAAATATCTTTTATTACCATTGATACAATTTCAGTGCACTTTTCTTAGTAATTTGTTGATACATCCTCTGTCCGATTTAGGTTTCAATACCAATTTTAAGCAGTTACAAATGCAAAACAGGTATAGAGGCAAAACAGTTTATATTGAAAATGGTTGCAGTATATATAAAATACTCTACAGTATAATCCTTGCTAGCATCCTGTATTATTACAGTCATCTTGCCATTGATAAATCATCATCATAGATACATATACTGTATATTGTACATATAAGGCACTGCTCCTTTTGACTTGAAGAAAACTACCAGCATTCATTGTACCAGGAAAAAATGGCCACAACAACACAGAACAGGAATGCTTGAAAATTCAGGATCTGTAACATAAAATGTATCACAATTAAAACTCAGAATTGTAAACAAAAATGTTTCTATCTGTCTGTCTGCCTGCCTATCTACACTATATTACCAAAAGTATAGAGACACCGGCCTTTACACACACATGAACTTTAATGGCATCCCAGTCTTAGTCCATAGGGTTCAATATTGAGTTGACCCACCCTTTGCAGCTATAACAGCTTCAACTCTTCTGGGAAGGCTGTCCACAAGGTTTAGGAGTGTCTGTGGGAATGTTTGACCATTCTTCCAGAAGCCATTTGTGAGGTCAGGCACTGATGTTGTGCGAGAAGGCCTGACTTGCAGTCTCCGCTCTAATTCATCCCAAAGGTGTTCTATCGGGTTGAAGCCAGTCAAGTTCCTCACCCCCCAAACTCGCTCATCCGTGTTTTTATGGACCTTACCTTGTACACTGGTACAAATCATTTGGTAGAGGGGATTATGGCGTGTGGTTGTTTTTCAGGGATTGGGCTTGGCACCTTAGTTCCAGTGAAGGGAACGCTTAAGGCATCCGCATACCAAGACATTTTGGAAAATTTCATGCTTCCAATTTTGTGGTAACAGTTTGGGGATGGCCCCTTCCAGTTCCAACATGACTGTGCACCAGTGCACAAAGCAAGGTCCATAAAGACATGGATGAGCGAGTTTGGGGTGGAGGAACTTGACTGGCCTGCACAGAGTCCTGACCTCAACTGAATAGAACACCTTTGGGATGAATTAGACCAGAGACTGTGAGCCAGGCCTTCTCATCCACATCAGTGCCTGACCTCACAAATGCGCTTCTGGAAGAATGGTCAAACATTCCCATAGACACACTCCTAAACCTTGTGGACAGCCTTCCCAGAAGAGTTGAAGCTGTTATAGCTGCACAGGGTGGGCCAACTCAATGTTGAACCCAACAGACTAAGACTGGGATGCCATTAAAGTTCATGTGTGTGTAAAGGCAGGTGTCCCAATACTTTTGACACCATTGACAGTGTACCTGCTGCTACAGAGAGTGATCTCTTATACAGAATTGGCACACTGCTGCAAAGACGGACCTCCATTGTGTTAGGCTACTTTCTCTATTGGTTGAATGTCTTTTACATTTTCTGGTTAAATGTACCTAGGGCTATTTTATCTTAGGATTGAATGACAGGGAACATTCCATTCATCCTGCAAAAGGCTACAAATACAAAATAAATAAGGGGAAAGGGGAGACAGTGCAACCACTCTAGTGTAGTAAGTTCCAACCGATTTTAATAAAAAGGGTTTAAAAAATTTAGAAAAGTACACGAGAAACACACGTGTTTCAAAGGGGAGGATTAGCCTGTAGTAACAGCACTGTCCCAAACCTGTGCAGCTGAATGGATGGATGGATGAGCCACTGAAGACAGTAGTCCAAAAGACCCTGCATGTCTCCCCTGTGCTCCACTGAATGTAATGCAATGCACATCACACTGCATTACATTCTATTCCAGTCTTGGTGGCCGAGGAAACTATCAACGTGGAGCCAGAAATGACGTCACACGCTGCTTTTGGGTCAGCAACAAGAAGGAAAGGAGAGGGGGGGGGTTATACGGAGTGTGTGGTGCATTCAGGCGGCAGCCCAGGTGCCAGTACCCAATGGCAACCCGGCGCCTTGTTATACACCACATTATAGATCTTTGCTGCTCTCTCTCTTTATGCAGGATGACTGGTCTTGTAGCTGTCTCCTCCTGTGTTCTGAAGCTAAGTCTCATGGTGGAAGCGAATATGATAGTAGTGCTTACCGTGGAGCTGGTTGTGTTACTGGTTGGGTTGCCGGTTGTGTCACTGGTTGTGTTGCTGGCCACATATGAAAGTGTTGAACTACCAACATTAGTCCAGAAAACCATCTCTGTTTGTACAACTGTGGCTCTGAAAAAAAATTATTTTGTAAAAAATTAAAGTTTTCAATATCTTTCTGTTTATCTAAATATATTTTGCAAATACCCCACATATTTGTTTGCTAAGTAATAGTAGTACTGTTTAACTTAAAAGTGTTTAGTAGATAAAAATAGATTATTGGGTCTGCTGATAAGGCATTGTATAGTATAGTATAGTTTAGTTTGTGTTGTCCCCTGTTGGAATTGATTTTCTAAAGGCAACTACGCTGTTCATTTTGCAAGGGAATTTGCACTATGCAAGGGAATTTTCACCAGAGTTTAGTGAATGTGGTGAAGTTTCACTTTGTAACGAACACTCAAACCGGCCTCTCCTAAGGGGGCTACAGCCCCGAGGGTCTAATTGTACTATTAGCCCCAAGTTGCCACAACCAAAACGTAGGGACGCAACGGCGCCTATGATGGACTTCACCGCAGTGGTCCAAACCCGCGTCACAGGACATGTGACGCCCATTACAGGGTGCCGCCGGGACTCAGTGACAGTGCGGGGAGGCGCCGGGCGGCTATGATGGGCGTCACACTTGGCCAATCCTGCGCTAGCACGGGACGTGTGACGTCCATTAGAAGACATGCTGGGGACACCCTCATGTAAAAGGCACGCTGGGGGACACCTGATGTAAGAGGCATACTGGGGGACACCTGATGTAAAAGGCACGCTGGGGGACACCCTATGGAAGAGGCATGCTGGGGGACACCTGATGTAAAAGGCACGCTGGGGGACACCCTGATGGAAGATGCAGATATGAGATTCCCAACGCACACATTCCTGCTTTTTTAGATGGCTTAATTGTAGTGCAGGTGCTGAAGTGACCAACGGCTGGAACCGCATGTCATAAGAGCAAGTTGTGTCACCAGCACACCAGGATCTTCAAATGAGTCCACTCTTTAATAGATGATCACATTGTTACAGCAAAGAGCTTTTTTTTTTTTTTTTTTAAGTTTCGGAGCCGCGCAGGACCCCTTCATCAGGCATGTGACAAATTGTGATACCACCAAGACACTATTTAAAGAACCATCCACCAATCAGTGACTAGAAAAAAAATTACCCCAGACCTGCCCCTTGACATCAAATGATGTCATATTCCTGGCTTAAATGTATACATAAACAAAGTAGTGGCACTGTAAAAATACAAACATTGTAATGGGATCAAACCTGCAATCAGCTAGCCTAAATCTTCTTTGTAGATCCCAAGGGTTAACAACCTATATTCTGGGATGATTATTCTAACAGTATTAAAAATAAGAGGGACAGTGTGGGGCCGGGGTGGTCAGTCCATCCCTACTAGACGGAGGGCCGCTTACAGCTTTCCCTGGCGTTGCCAGGCAACGTAGGAGGCTTGTCACTTGCCTCCAATAGCAAGTTCTGTTGTGCACAGGCGCCCAACGGCACCCACGCCTTCACTGGGTGTCATGGTAACCTGACGCTGTATGCAGTAGGGGGAATGGGTGGGATAGGGTACATAGACGTGGAAAGCAGCACACCAGTGTGTAGTGATACTAGGCGGCTGCACTGAGACTGCTTTGTTGCAGAGCAGTAAAGACCAGGAAAAAGAAAGCAAAGCACAAAGAAACAGGACAGAAAAAAAGGGAGGAAAAAGAAAGCAAAGCACAACGAAACAGGACAGAAAAAAAAGGGAGAAAAAAAGATGAAAACAAGAGAACCAGGAGATAGGGAAAATAAATAGGAAACCATGGCCAAGCAGCAAATGAATATAAGGATAAAAGAAAAATACAGTGCCTTGCGAAAGTATTCGGCCCCCTTTGAACTTTCCGACCTTTTGCCACATTTCAGGCTTCAAACATAAAGATATAAAACTGTAATTTTTTGTGAAGAATCAACAACAAGTGGGACACAATCATGAAGTGGAACGAAATTTATTGGATATTTCAAACTTTTTTAACAAATAAAAAACTGAAAAATTGGGCGTGCAAAATTATTCAGCCCCTTTACTTTCAGTGCAGCAAACTCTCTCCAGAAGTTCAGTGAGGATCTCTGAATGATCCAATGTTGAACTCAATGACTAATGATGATAAATAGAATCCACCTGTGTGTAATCAAGTCTCCGTATAAATGCACCTGCACTGTGATAGTCTCAGAGGTCCGTTTAAAGTGCAGAGAGCATCATGAAGAACAAGGAACAAACCAGGCAGGTCCGAGATACTGTTGTGGAGAAGTTTAAAGCCGGATTT
>BLSH010249703.1:309009-327376 GCA_018402905.1 Glandirana rugosa
GGGCTAGCACCATTTCTCGGTTATGTAGACCGAGAAATGGTCCACTGGCCGACACAGGTTAGTGTCGGCCAGTGAAACAACTAGGTGTACCGGCGCCGAGCACGCGCAGGGGCCCCTGCGGGTACTCTGATGGTCTGACAGGTACTCTGACTGACAGGTACTCTGATGGACTGACAGGTACTCTTCAGGGGGAGTGGGGCACAATCTGGGCACAATCTGGGCACAGTAATATTCCTGAGTTGTGTTACTCACAGTTCTGCTCTCTTCTCCTCACACTGGATCGGTGTGTGAGAAGAGCCAGGTAACAGCGCGTTACCTGTGAACTGTTTACATTTATGACCGGCTGTGATTGGACACAGCCGGTCATGTGGTAAAGAGCCATTTCATTGGACAAGCCTCGTCCCCGATCGCCGCACTGCGCGTCCCCGGGGACGCGCACGAGCCGCGGCCATGTGGATCAACAAAGTGACCGGCTGTGATTGGACACAGCCGGTCACCTGGTAAAGAGCCAGATGTATTGGCTCTTTACCACGATCGGGGGGAGGCACGACCCCCCCGGCACAGGAACGATCCGAGATCGCCGCTCTGCGGGCCCCTGGGGGCCCGCAGTAGCGGCGAGAGGCAGTGGACGTCATATGACGTCCTCCCGGATTGAGGAGCAGTTCCTGCCGAAGTCATTTTACTATGACTCGGTAGGGAACTGGTTAATGACCAGGCCATTCTTTGCGATACGGCACTGCATCGTTTTAACTGACAATTGCGTGGTCGTGCGATGTTGTACCCAAACAAAATTGATGTCCTTTTTTTCCCACAAATAGAGCTTTCTTTTGGTGGTATTTGATTACCTCTGCGTTTTTTTCTTTTTTTTTTCTTTTATTGCTCTATAAACAAAAAAAAAAACAACAATTTTGAAAAAAACAATATTTTTTTACTTTCTGCTACAATACATATCCAAAAAAAAACTAATTTATTCATCAGTTTACACAAAACAAAAAATAGCTGCACTACAGAATATTAATCATAAGTTATGAATAAAAAATTGGCAAGTTAATTCATAAGAAGAGAAACAGTCCATAATAAGCATAAAAAATTAGCATACTAAAATCATAAGAAAGAGACAGTCCATAGCATCAGGGTAAATGGGTGTATAAATAACTCATCAGTCTGTGTTATGCAAGAAACACATAAGTAAATCACGCTTGAACCGCCACCAGAGACACCAACACCCGCTGTCTCTTACCAAATAGCATCGACCCCATATCACAGAGGGTCAGTGTGCACTCTGTAAATCCACAGATAGGATTCCAATGCCCCGTCACACAGCTGATAAATCACACCGATCAAACTGGTCTATGGCCACGTCACCTCACAGATAACCAACTCAAATGCAAGGGAAAAACAACTTGACAGTCTAGATTGCCAGGTATAATTTTATTAAAAACGTAGTCACTTACATCTCAAAATCCATAAGTCAGCATGTAGAAACCGCTTTAGAAGTTTCGAACCAAAAAGATGGCCACCAACCATCCAGTTCCTGGTAACGGGATGACGCAGATCGTCTGGCTCTGCTCAACACGTTTCGTCATCCACAGAACGTCATAAGGGGTGTGGCACCCCTGACAATGGTTTTAATAAAATGATACCTGCCAATCTACACTACTGAGATATTTTTCCCTTGCATTTGAGTTGTTGCTATCTGTGAGGTGACGCGGCCATAGACCAGTTTGATCGGTGTGATTTATCAGCTGTGTGACTCAGTTATGTGTTTCTTCCATAACGCAGACTGATGAACTGAGATATTTATTCACCCATCCACCCTGACCCTATGGACTGTCTCTTTCTTATGTTTTTTTATTCTTATTATGGACTGTTTCTCTTCTTATGAATTAACTTGCCAATTTTTTATTCATAACTTATGATTAATATTCTGAAGCGCTGCTATTTTTTATTTCATTATTGTTATTTGTGTAAATACCAGGATCCTTTCCTGTGGTAACAGCTCTTGCATTATATTGGTTCCAGTATCTATTTTATGTGGAACCTCCCAATGGTGTGAATGGGTTGCTCTCACCTGTGCCAATTGCCAAAAAAATATATATAAATTACGGTGCCCTTTTCCTTGACATATTCCAAGGTCCACACTGAGTACAGAAATCAAACTTAATTATACTGTGCAAAATATTGCAAATAGAGTTGATCGAACCTCTGGAAGTTCAGGTTCTGCAGGTCCGGCCGAACGTTGGGAAAAAGTCCGGGTTCGGGACCGAACTTGACGCAAACTTTGTCCCGGACCCCAAAACCCATTGAAATCAATGGGGACCCGAACTTTTAGGCACAAAAATGGCTGTAACAAAGTCCTGGCAAGTCCTAGAGGTCTGCAAAAGGAAGGAAAATGGGGGTAAGAGTAGGACAAGTGCCCTACAAAGATTTGGGGATAGGGAAATAACTTAAAATATTTTTTAAGCTAAAATCACATAAAAAAATCAAAAATGGAGGTGGATGTGGAGTTGGAGGTTGAGGAGGCGGTGAAAGTGGCGGTGGAGGAGGAGGTAGCCAACACTGTTTTTTCTATTTTTGTGCAAGAAATGCACCGCTGGCCGCAAATGTAGTTTTTTTTTAAACCAGCAATGTAGACATTTTTTTTATTTTCGTGCAAGAAATGCACCGCTGGACGCAAATGTAGTTTTTAGAATTTTTTTTTTTTTTTTTAAACCAGCAGTGTAGATGCACTTTTTAATTTTGTGCAAGAAACAATAATCTGTCCCTTTAAGCAAAAGCTGGAACCTTTCCCTATAGAACTAGGAGATGATTTTAGAACAAAAATCTGTCCCTCTAAGCAACAGCTGGAAGAAACTTTCCTTATAGAACTTGGAGATGATTTTAGAACAATAATATGGCTCTCTATGCGGCTGGAAGAAACTTTCCCTATAGAACTTGGAGATGATTTTAGAACAATAATATGGCTCTCTAAGCAACGGCTGGAAGAAACGTTCCCTATAGAACTTGGAGATGATTTTAGAACAATAATCTGTCCCTCTAAGCAACAGCTGGAACATTTGCCTATAGAACTTGGAGATAATTTTAGAACAATAATCTTTCCCTTAAAGCAACAGACTCTATCTAGTCCAGTCAGATCGTTCTGTGCAGCAGGATGAGGTCTGCAATCTGTCCCTCAAAGCAGCAGTACTAGTATCTCTACTTAGTCCACAATCAGATCATTCAGTAATGCAGGATGAGATGTTCTATAATATCTGCAATCTGTCCCTCACAGAGCCAGCAGCATCCTCTCCCTAAACTATCCCGAGAGCATATGACATGCAGCACGGTGACTCCAGCCCCATGTAGAGGCTGTGTCACATGATGCACTGGCCAATCACAGCCATGCCATTAGTAGGCATGGCTGTGATGGCTTCTAAGGGCAAACCAGTGAAACACTTGTTGATTGCCTGCCCTTGGCAGCTATTCAACACGTGGAATCAAATACCAGAATCCCGAACTCGAACCCAAACTTTTTTTGAAATGTCCGGGTTCGGGTCCGGGTCCCGGACACCCCAAAGTTCGGTACGGACCCAAACTTTACAGTTTGGGTTCGCTCAACTCTAATTGCAAAAAACCTGTGCAGATATCCTGTGCAAAATTGTACCAACTGTTAACAATAACCTGTGGAAATATGCAAAAATAAGAAACAATATGTAACAATGTGTAAACGTGCAACTTATTAATGTGCAAACATAATGTCCCAATATTAAAGTCTGAATATTTAAAGTGCAAATATAGTCCCAATATTTAAAGTGCAATCCAGTGCTCAAGTGACTTGAAACTGTGTGTTAAGCTTCCATCCACATTCATAATTCCTTTCACATGTGCTTCCAAAAGTGCCTGTGCTCACGCTGTGTCCGGAACACCACGTGCAGACTTTAAGGTAAGGTTCCCTACTTACCAAACCTTATTGACTCTCTCAGTCATACGACATGGAGAAGTCAATATGCGTTTGCAGTCTCTCACCCGACCGTGGGCACTTGCCAGTACGGTTGTCCTCCTCGGATTGCTAGTGCTCTCTCTCCCCGGTGTATTGTAGGAAAAAGAAGGAAAAAACTTTCATCACGCGCCTCTTTAAAAATATTTATTGGCCAAAATACAACACAGAGTAATGTGTTCGTTCTGTGGATGCCACGAACCTGCAGTGTCAGCGTGCGTACCAACAGGACGTGGCCCAGCGCAACTTGCGTTCCCTTGACGCATTAGTCACTTCCGCAACGTCTTCAGAAGATGTTGCGGAAGTGACAAAACGAGTCAACCTAACGATTGCAGCAATACCTCACGTGTGATTTGAACACCGTTTTCATATGAGGATGGGACTTACGTATGCGTTCGATTCTGCGCTTGAGCTTGCTGTAATTTTTTTTTCTTAATTATTTACTTTACTTTTTAGTTTTTAGTTTTACACTATCCTTTAAAAAAAATTATCACTTTTATTCCTATTATAAGAAATGTAAACATTCCTTGTAATAGAAAAAAGCAAATGAGATCTGGGGTCAAAAAGACCTCAGACCTCATATTTACACTTGAATGCAAAAAAAATATAAAAAAAAATGGCAGTGAAAAAAAAATGTCCCCTTTAAGAGCTGTGGGCGGAAATGACTTGTGACGTCGCTTCAGCCCTGTAATGCTATGGAGCCGAGTAGGTGGCATCTTTCCACTCACTCGGCGTCCAGTGCAGGGGGGGGACCCGATCGTCTCCGCTGCTGCCGGCGGGTCCGGTAAGCAGTGGAGATGATGGAAAAACGGCAGGAGGGGGGCACCTCTCCCGCCGCTGATAAAAGTGATCTCGCGGCAATTCAGCCACTGAGACCACTTTTGTCTTACATAGAATTGCCGGCTGAAAAAAAAAATACTGGGGTTATGGTAGCTATCTGCTACTATAACAATGGTACTCCACTGCAAAGAGGCCATCGTCACATGATGGTGCTGGTCCGGAAGTGGTTAACTAACAGTTAATAAGGAACATTTGTTTCTTTTGTATGCAAAATTCCTTTAACTGAGAGCATATGCAAGTCAAAGGTCTTCCGGTAGATCTGCTATAAACGAGCAAGAGTAAGTATGTAACAAGTGTAGCCATGTGCTCCCTTGAGAGTGGCTTGTAGTAGTGGTTCACCTGATAGCTGACCTCAATCGCACCATATATCACACATTCAGAGACACTGATACAAGGATTCCATATACAAGCCTGTATATGCACACATCACTGCAGACTTACCCTCTGCAGACTATTGCTCCTCTCAATTCTCCAGCACTTCACTTGCTGACCATTTCTCATACAGTTCCCTCATTTCACAGAACTCACAGTTTTCCACTCCTTTGCTTCTCTCCAGCTCAGAACTTAGTTTCCAGCCTGAAGGGAAATTTATCATGCTTCTCTTTACCTTTCTCTTCACCACAGTTAGCATGTGGGGAGGCCTACCCTGTTTCAGCAGGACCTCAGGAACACCCATTACAGGCCAGGGATCACGGACCCCTGAATGTGCAGCAAAGTACTTTAGTGCTAACCGGGCCTTTTACGGACTCAACTCCCAGCCCATCCTCTCCAGGTCCCGTCAACCTGCTCTCTGGTAGTGACTCTCCTTTCCCTTGAGTTGGCTCCCAAGGCTCCCACAGACTGTCCACATTCCTCCCTCAGCCTGCTCCCAGGGACTGTCACTCACCGCACTGGTGGATACTTTAAAGTCTCTCACTCCTCCTGTAGCACCTCCGCTGTTCTCCTGTTCCTCCTGTGCGGCTGCAGGAATCGCTTTCCTTCCTGGCTTCATCCGAACCCCCTGGCCCCAAGGTCACCCTCCCCAGACTGGGGACGTCCTCCCAGGTAGGGGCCTGCACCACAGTGCCTCTGCTACATCTCGAGACTTCCACCCAACACTACTCCTCCCAGATTGGGCTGGCTCAGAGTATTTAAGGAGGCCTGCCCCCTGCCAACCCTACTTGGGGATTGGTCAGGGCTCCTGCAGCGCTATTTATTCTGCATGGCACCCTTTTACCCCTTCCCAACAGACATGCATTGCAGCGCAGCACAACACATGTTAATGCACTAACGTGTACTGAATTATGCTGCACTTCCAGTAATACCGTATGTACCTTTGTTGGTGTATTAGACAGCCCTAGCAAATAAATGGTCTGTTTTAATGCAACACCCGTTGGGAAGGGAGCTGCCAGAGAGGGGGAAAAGTATGTGTTAAAGTTGAGCTAAACTCACTATACTTACCAACCTTAACTTTTGTGCATGTGCAGGAATCAGTCATCCTTGCATACAGAGACCATGCTAGCAGAGGTGTAGCTTGAAGCTTGTTGGCCCCGATGCAAAAGCTGACCTGGGGCCCCCCATTACCATCAGCCGCTTTTACAGCGTGCTTGCCCCGTCACCCTGCATAGCTGAAACTAGAAACTCAGAGTGCCCAGGATGGGCCTTGGTGGGCCCCCGGAGTTTAATGAATTACCTACACAAGGTGACATAGTGAACACTTTTACCCAGGGACACAGTGTAATATGGAGCAGACAACCTCTGAGGAGTGGATACCTTCCTGAATAATATTGAAAGATCAAAGATCTCTGGGGGTTCAGTGTCATTATTTAACCACTTCAGCCCCGGAAGGATTTCACACTTTAGGACCAGAGCCCTTTTTGCGATTCGGCGTTGCGTCGATTTAACTGACAATTGCGCGGTCGTACGACGTTTTACCCAAACTAAATTTGCGTCCTTTTTTTCCCACAAGCAGAGCTTTCTTTTGGTGGTATTTGATCATCGCTGCGTCATTTCTGATCGCCGCTATAAACAAAAGAAGAATGACAATTTTGCAAAAAAACCCAAATTTCTTACTTTTTGCTAAAATACAAATCCAAAAAAAATTTAAAACAACATTTTTTTTCACCGTTTTTGGCCGATTTATATTCTTCCTCATATTTGCGATAAAAAAAAATCGCAATCGGCGTTTATTGATTGGTTTGCGCAAAAGTGGCCGCGTTTACGGACGATGAGAATTCATTTTTGGGGTTTTTATTTTTTTTTTATCTTTCATTAGTAATGGCGGCGATCTGCGATTTTTAGCGGTACTGCGTTATTGGGGCGGACATGTCGGACCATTTTGACACTTTTTTGGGACCATTGGCATTTATACAGCGATCAGTGCTATAAAAATGCACTGATTACTGTGTAAATGCCATTGGCAGGGAAGGGGTTAACCTGCAGGGGGCGCTCTAAGGGTTAACTGTGTTCCCTGGGCGTGTTCTAACTGTGGTGGGACTGCCCTAGCAGGGGAAGGATAGTGATCACAGCTTCCGTGTAGAGGAAGGCTGTGATCACAGCCCTCCCCCCCCTCACAGAACAGAGGTCCGTGTTTACTTACATGGACCTCCGTTCTTTCACTCCGGGGGGGGGCATCCCAGGGGTAGCCGGAGGCGATCGAGGCCGCCGCACCCGCTCCCTGGCCCTCCCCGAACACAGTGAGCGCGCGGGCTCGCCTCCGGCGGTGCGTGCACGCTCACAGTGCGCGATCTCGCAGCCGCCGTCAAATGACGGCGATTTGCGATATCGCACCACTTTGTCGCCGTCAACCTGCGGTTGGTGGTCGGCAAGTGGTTAAGAAATTAACCAGCAAGGCCAAACTTAATATTAGGGAAAACTTAGAGAAAGAATAAAACAAATGACGCTGCAAAAATCTAAACTTAGTCCACCTTAGTGGATATTGTCAGTCAGTAGAGCAATGGACAGAGCCCCCATTTCACATCAGAATCCCCCATTTCACATCAGAGCCCCCCCATCACATCAGAGATCCCCATCACATCAGAGCCCCTCCTCATCACATCGGAGTTCTCCCTATCACATCAGAGCCCCCATTTCACATCAGAGCCCCCCATTTCACATCAGATCTCCCTCCATCACATCAGAACCCCCTGCATCATATTGGAACCCCCTGCATCACATCAGAGCCCCCCTGCATCATATCATAGCCCCCTGTATCACATCATAGACCCTTCCATCACATCTGAGTCCCCCTGCATCACATCAGAGCCCCCTGCATCACATCAGAGTCCCACTGCATCACATCAGAGTCCCCCTGCATCACATCAGAGCCCCCTGCAGTGAGTCTGTGTTGTGTCTGCACTGGCAGGCCAGATGCCGTGTCAGTGTGCCTGTTATCATCTGTTCCCACATGAGAGAACTCTCCTGCAGTGTGTCTCTTACCTTAGAAGCTGCTGTCCCGTGCTGCTAATCCTGAGCCAGAACTCAGACGTCTCTCCTCCAGCCAATGAGAGGGGGAGGGGTATGGTCTGCGGTCTGGGGAGAAGGCAAACTAGAAGCTCTGGACTGAATTACAGAGCTCAGCTGGGGCCCTGGGAGACACAAGGTGGATTTGACCTGGATTCTGTTTCCAGGTTTTTGTGCTTGTACTTGCTGGATTTTTCAGTGAGAGCAGGGAGCCATGGGCCCCCTGGAGCTAAATACAGGGTTGCAATGGCAATTCCTGTACCCCTTCAAGCTACGCCCATGCGTGCTAATGATGTAAACTGAGCTGCACATGTTCAGCTCAGTTTATATGCCACAGAAAACTGCGAGCAGGCAGGTAGGAACATTGTATGCCTCATCTGCAATAAATAGCATGCCTGCTCATACGTTTTCTTTTTTAAATGCCTTCAGTTCCACTTTAAGTATTTTAAGGTGTGTGCCATACGCCTAAGGCTACAACTGGTTAATCCACATTGTCAGTAGTTTGTTCATCGTGTACTATAAATGAACAAGAACGTCTTAAACGTAAAAAAAAAAGGGCAAACACCATGGAAAGATGTAAAGCAATAACTTTTTTTTTTGTACCAACACATCACAGCCTCATAAGGTTGATTACTTTCTCTTCAAGGCATAGTAATGCTTTATCATAGGTTTGGAAGGGATGACCATTTATTTAGACAATTTAAAAAAAAAATCAGGAGCCATTGATGTGGACAGTGGATACACTGAATGCAGGGCTGGTGCAAGGATTTTTGACACGCTAGGCAAAACCTCATTTTGTCGCTCCCATTTGGCTCCACCCCCTTTGCCCTGTCCATGTGTGTGATGGAGGTGGAGGAGGTGGAGATTTATGCAGCTCCTCTCTACCTATTTCTTTAGCCGTGGTCCACAGGCCTGCACCTGTGCCTCTGGACCTGGATTAAAGTTGGCTGGGGCAGTCTATAGACAGGTTGGGGTAGTATATGGACAGGCTGGGGTAATATATGTACAGACGCTTGGCGCCCTGGGCATCAGTGCGCCCTAGGCGGCCGTCTACTCCGCCTAGTGGTAGAGCCGGCCCTGACTGAATGTGGACAGTATAAATAATTTTTAACCACTTCCCGTCCAGCCTATATGACAGCTGGGCGGACATTCGCAGTTCCGGGTGGACGAGTGGACTACAGTATTGCACTGGTCACAGCGTGTTAAAAAAAATATAGCGAAAAAAACAAAAAAGAAATTACTGCCACACCAGTTTTATGATGACATTGTACTGCACTAGTGACAGTATGTAAAAAGAAAATGTGGAAAAAGAAAGAAATGAGATAGGCCTTCAGTACATCGGAATTGATCGATTTTCAGATATATGTACTATAATTTGTGAACTTTATAACTTTCCTACAGACTAAATAATAAACACTGATACGGGTTATTTTCACCCAAAAAATGTAGCAGAATACAATTAGGACTAAATTTATGAAGAAAGATTATTTATATGCAACATATTTGCAACATATCAAAAAAAATGCATTTTTTTTTCAAAATGTTCAGCCCTTTTTTTTGTTTATTTAGCAAAAAACTAAAAACCCACCGGTGATTAAATACCAAGAAAGCTATATTTGTATGAAAAAAATGATAACATTTCATTTGGGTACAGTGTTGCATGACCGCACAATTGTCATTCAAAGCTAAAGATTGGCCTGGGCAGGAAGGGGGTGAAAGTACCCTGTAATGAAGTGGTTAAGAAAAATGTTGCATGGAGGCTGGTAGACGACAGCTGTCCTTGGACTTTGTGAGTAGGATGCTTGCTAAAGACTCTTGATGTGCATGTGCTTGGGGAAGTAAGTGATAGAGGTTGCTGTATGGACTGGGACTGCTCACAAAGAGTCCTAGATTAGTTGTTTTGTTAAATTTTTCCGATGTTTTGGAGTATCCTTTACCCTTATCCCTCTCCTGTTCACGTTTTCTGTAATAAATCCACAAAAAGACATCCTCTAGACTGAACCTACATTTGTTGGTGTGCTTGGAACCGTGTCTAGGCCTGGCAGCCTCTGTCCTCTAGCAAGGGAGACCTGGTCATTTTCAGAGACCCCTTTTGCTATGTTACCTTTAGTAAAATGTTGGTATTTAGTAATGCCATAATTTTTTTGGTTTGAAAAAAGGAATCTCTCACTGATGGATCAATGGTGGCGATACCACTCAGTGATAGGGAGCTTTCCGATCATGTGACAGCCAATCACGGAGGTCACATGACCATGAGCCCTGCCCTGCCTCCTGACATTCTAAAACCCTTAAAGTGCTGGCAGTTGCAGGGTTAAAGGGAAATATAGGCACAGCATTAAAGTATTTGAATGATTGCTGTGTCAAATCATATCACAATTTTGTCAATATATATTGTTCTTCTAGTACACCCCTCCCATGACATTTTCATCACTAGTTCTGTAGTGGGAAAGCCCTGGGTTTATTTTATGTTTCTGTAGGTCAACTGTGGATGTCATGAGTACAGTCTATAATAAGTTACAGAATGCTTAGTCATTGTAGGTATTCAGAAATGCATGATTTCAGGAGAATGCTGAGAATGTGTTTACAATACTTGTTTTTTTTCCTATGCGTAGAACATCATGCACTGCACTATTTTAAGGAAAAAACTCAGTACTAATAGACACTCCCTGCATGCTTTGCAGTTTCTCCTCTGTGGTTTACTTTCAATTCTAAGGACTACATATCCCATAGCATCTTGCTGTCTGCAAGCAGTGATTCCTGTACTGACACGCCTCCTGAAACTCCTCCCCTCAGCACCTCTGTAGTTCGGAAGGCAGGCTCTGTGAAATGCGTGATACAAAAATATAAAAACCAAAAAACTGCGCTCGTGCATAACCCACAATATTGTAACAATTAAATAAACGAATGATGACAAAAATACAAAAAGCTGAAGCTCTTCTATAGGATATTTGTATAGTAAATCTAAGATTGCAAAATGCCAAGCTGCGCTAAAAGCAAACTCCAAGTGCCTACTCATACTAAGAAACAGATGTGCAAAATATACCTCTATATATGCAACATGCAAGTAGAAAACATAAATAAATCAATATTAAAAACTTAAAGTCCACTCATCAAAGTGAGTGTCCATCACTAACATAATAAAGGTTTTACACTATTAGAGTGTCTGTTTTCATACTTTTATGTGAACACTTGTGGGAAGATGTCATGCAGAGGACCGTTATAAGGATTCTTGCTTCCTTGGGAGAGTACCTATAGCCGTGTTATAATCTTCAATCCAGTTGTTACCTATGAGCCCTTTATGACCTATCTTTACGTAGAAGGTCATTTTTAGCTGGTAAGCTTGCACTTTTACCATTGAGGTGGCGATTTGTGCACTAATCCTTCATTCATTGGTGATGGACACTCACTTTGATGATATGAGTTTATGAGCACCCAAGAAGAGTGTTTATTACACGTGGACATTACATATTAAATATTGATTTACAGTAAAACGTTGGATTGCAAGTAACTTGGTCTGCAAGTGTTTTACAAGACAAGCAAAATTTTGTTATAAATTTTAACTTGATAAACGAGCGAGGTCTTGCAATACGAGTAGTCATGTCACAACTAAATATAGGCTTGGTTTACACTGCTGCGACTTGGGATCTGACTTGTGAGACTCCAAGTTGTGTGACATGTGTAATCCCATTTTAGTCAATGAGAGCTGTCTTAATTAGCACTGCTGAAGTCGCTCCTGTACTACTTAAAGACGACTTCCATCCGACTTGCGCCCATAGACTCATCTGAAAGTTGCCTCCAAGTCGGATCCTTATCTTAATTGATTTGATTTGGATCTGACATTACAAGAAGATTACCCAGGCATTCCCTAAAGTTACTTTGAAGTTGCCTTGAAGTTGCCTGGAAAAGTTGTGCCTACTTTCAGGTCGCAGCAGTGTGACCACCTCTCTTCTCTTTTATACTCTGTAGCTCCTGAAGTGCAGGTTAATTTGTTTTATTTTTACAACACACTTTATACTGTATTTTGTATTGCTGTAATCATTTTTATATGAATAAGTGGTTGTGGAACAAATCATCTGAGTTTTCATTATTTCTTATGGGGAAATTTGCTTTGATATACGAGTTCTTTGGATTACAAGCATGTTTCCGGAACAAATTATGCTCGCAATCCAAGGTTTTAGTGTATTTGTTTTCTACTTGCATGTTACATACAGTATCTCACAAAAGTGAGTACACCCCTCACATTTTTGTAAATATTTTATTATATCTTTTCAAGTGACAACACTGAAGAAATTACACTTTGCTACAATGTAAGGTAGTGAATGTACAGCTTATATAACAGTGTAAATTTGATGTTCCCTCAATATAACTCAACACACAGCCATTAATGTCTAAACCACTGGCAACAAAAGTGAGTACACCCCTAAGTGAAAATGTCCAAATTGGGCCCAATTAGCCATTTTCCCTCCCCAGTGTCATGTGACTCGTTAGTGTTACAAGGTCTCAGGTGTGAATGAGGAGCAGGTGTGTTAAATTTGGTGTCATCGCTCTCACTCTCTCATACTGGTCACTGGAAGTTAAACATGGCACCTCATGGCAAAGAACTCTCTGAGGATCTGAAAAAAAAGAATTGCTGTTCTACATAAAGATGGCCTAGGCTATAAGAAGATTGCCAAGACCCAAAAACGGAGCTGCATCACGGTGGCCAAGACCATACAGCGGTTTAACAGGGCAGGTTCCATTCAGAACAGGCCTCGCCATGGTTGACCAAAGAAGTTAAGTGCATATCCAGAGGTTGTCTTTGGAAAATAGACATATGAGTGCTGCCAGCATTGCTGCATAGGTTGAAGGGGTGGGGGGTCAGCCTGTCAGTGCTCAGACCATACACTGCAACAAATTGGTCTGCATGGCTGTCATCCCAGAAGGAAGCCTCTTCTAATGATGATGCACAAGAAAGCCTGCAAAGAGTTTGCTGAAGACAAGCAGACTAAGGACATGGATTACTGGAACCATATCCTGTGGTCTGATGAGATCAGGATAAACTTATTTGGTTCAGATGGTGTCAAGTGTGTGTGGCAGCAACCAGGTGAGGAGTATAAAAGGCAAGTGTTTCTTGCCTACAGTTAAGCATGGTGGTGGGAGTGTTATGGACTGGGGCTGCATGAGTGCTGCCGGCACTGAGAAGCTACAGTTCATTGAGTGAACCATGAATGCCAACATGTACTGTGACATAATGAAGCAGAGCATGGTCCCCTCCCTTCGGAGACTGGGCCACAGGGCAGTATTCCAACATGATAACGACCCCAAACACAGCTCCAAGATGACCACTGCCTTGCTAAAGAAGCTGAGGGTAAAGGTGATGGACTGGCCAAGAATGTCTCCAGACCTAAACCCTATTGAGCATCTGTGGGGCATCCTCAAATGGAAGGTGAAGGAGCGCAAGGTCTCTAACATCCACCAGCTCCGTGATGTCGTCATGGAGGAGTGGAAGAGGACTCCAGTGGCAACCTGTGAAGCTCTGGGGAACTCCATGACCAAGATGTTTAAGGCAGTCCTGGAAAATAATGTTGGCCACACAAAATATTGACACTTTGGGCCCAATTTGGACATTTTCACTTAGGGGTGTACTCACTTTTGTTGCCAGCGGTTTAGACATAAATGGCTGTGTGTTGAGTTATTTTGAGGGGACAGCAAATTTACACTGTTATACAAGCTGTACACTCATTACTTTACATTGTAGCAAAGTGCCATTTCTTCAGTGTTGTCACATGAAAAGATGGAATAAAATATTTACAAAAATGTGAGGGGTGTACTCACTTTTGTAAGATACTGTATATAAATGTGTAACACAGCACTGCCTACTCACAGGGCATAGTGAATACTTGTTACAGAATTCAATGAAGTAAATGTTTGCAGATCTTCACAAAGTTTACACATTTCCAGATCAATCAGATTAATAGGAGCAGGCTAGATTGAAGTACAATGTGGAAATTAATATAATTTTAAATCTTGATCATGGATATGTTTTAAGTCTCTTCCACTGTTTGAATTGAAAATTGACCTAAATTGGACCAGTTTGCAAATAGATATCCAAAATATAACCCTTGATTTATCTTTAGAAAGATTTTATTCTATTCTGTTTTCAAGAGACAGCAGCTTACAGAGACAGCAACCGTAATATGTGGATGAGAAGGACATTTACGGGGGGGAGGAGCCAGTAGTGACGTCACCCGCGGCCATTTTTGTGGACTAGGCCGCTAGTCCTCTGTTACATGTGTTGGATCTGAGTGCATTTAAATGTTAGTGTTATATATTTTCACTTCTATAATAAATTGGTATAAAAGGAGAGCATTCGATCTTTTTCCTTTTCATCCGCATATTACGGTTGCTGCCTCTGTGTAAGGCCGTGAACACGGCTGATAGCTGACTGGCGTGATTGGGAGAGAAGGAGTCTCTGACAAGCTGTGTGACCTCTCTGAGGTAGAATTTGGGAGGTGAGAGGCTGGTGTAACTGGTGGTGGATTATTTGAGATCACCGTGTGCACAGTGTAATTACATTTGCAACACCCTTACCACAGATTATCTTACCTTTCAGTATATTACATATGTACTTACTGTATATGGACTTTGATATTTAATGTTTCTATTCTACTGTAGCACCCTGGTCTTGAACAGGGATGCTGTCAAATCTATTTTGCTGGGTGGTAATTAGCCTGGCCAATTGTTAGGGATCTCCTGATTCTTTTCCTGGCTCTGAGTTTGATGCACCTCTCTCTTCTGCATAAAAAAGAGGGCAGCACAGGAGGCTGTTCGCAAAGGTCACCATATGGATAGCCACTGGGATTTGAGCATGTGAAAAGAAAAATGGGCACACACACATGGGAATCAATAAATGAACAACTTTATTGGAAAAGAATGCTGCAACCAGATGAACACACAGGATGGAGCATGAATATAAAATGACTGATCAGAAAACCACCACCGTTGACAACGTTGTCATAAATGTGACTAAAAATAAAAAACACACAATCCTCAGAGCCAGTTGGGTGAGGGCCTTCCGATGTGGAAATGCCCCCTACCCGACGTGGCAGGGAGGGTGAACCCAGCTAGACAGCCCACAGCTAACCCCAACAATTAGAGAGGGACCCCTGCAATAGAGTAAAAGAGACCATGGAGTGGTCAGTACAGACCCTTAATTAGTTAAATCAGCGAACATAATACAGCCATGGAAAACATAGTATGGAGCCACATTATACATATACGTCCCCAGCTAGGAATGATGGATCAAGGGATAAGCCAAGTAATCAAGGACCTGATGTCAATGTACACCCAGAAAAAGAGCAGAGCAGTAAATGAACAGCCGGAGCAAAAATCAAACCGATGATAGCAATAGCCCAGTGAGGCAGGCTACGGACTGACTGCCTGCAGCCAGGGCACAAACAGAGTAGTCCACAACCTGACTGAATCCCCCAACCTCCGGAGAAAATGCAAAGTACAAGGAGGAGGGGGTCGGCTACAGGCAGGTGGGGATGAGCACAGTTCCCGTGAGAATGGTGAGGGCAGCGTGACCACAGACACTGCGGAGGGGACCTGCGCAAGCTGGGATGGTGGAGGAGGGAGGCCGAACACCGGGCTGCAGCAGTCTCGAAGCGTTGCCTGGAAAGACACCAGGGTCGCAGCGAGGGCTGGCACCGGGGAATGGATCAGGGACGGCTGTTGTGGAGGAAGTCAAGGGGAGGTCCGCACGTCAGCGGCACATACTCACCGATCCGGATGGTGGCCAGACACATGCAAGGACGATCCGGATGATGTAGATTGGAGTCGGTCCCAAGGTTCCACAAAGACGCTCCGATAGTTAGGGCGGGTCAAATAACGGTGGATCTCCGGCGGACGGCTCCAATGCTCGTGGCGGGGACGGATGGCTCAAACAGGGGTCAGGACCTCATGGGGATGTGAGGGCTGGCAAGCTGGCATGTAGCACAGACCGTCTACGCGTTTCGCTGGTATCACCAGCTTCGTCAGGACTAGCGCCACCTGGTGGACGGGGGTGTATATATACATCCTGCCGTCCTATCAATTAATAAAGATCAAATAATCACAGGTGTTGCTATTGCTGTGCTGAGAGCTAAGGAGCATTCAAAGTCCACCCACAGTGATTGTAATCAAGCAAAGACATATCTAGTTAACACTTGTATTTAAAGTGCATGGCAAAACAAAAAAGCGGTGGACAGTAGTGTAAAGTGATTGTGCAACACAATGAGCTAAAATAGACAAAGGGGTACATAGATAAATATCAAATGAATAATCAGCATAAAGGAAAAAGGGGGCTGAGAAAGAGCTGATAACATCAGCCACAGAGGACTTCACCAGAGGTGTGATCACCTTCTTTACATATGTAGTTTGTTTACATAAACATACTATTTATTTTATCATAATGGCCCCAATGTCATTCAAAGATATATGGCAGGAGGGGCAGAGCAAAGCGGAGAGAAGTTTCCCATCTCCAAAGTGCGTATAGAATCTATAAAGAGTATAATAAACGTTATTATTATTAACGAAGGGAAAGGTTGAAGGACCAGAAGGGTTCACACAATGGTGGGTATCTCTAAAGGATAATGAGAGCGGCCCAAATCATGGGACATCCAGGAAAGGTTGCAAATTGAGTTCTTTATTCAACCCAGCTGGCATCATTACCCCTAGAGTATAGATCCAGAATTTTTCTTTTTGCAAGAGGATCCTGTCAAAGTCACCTCTTCTACTGCTGATGTTTAACGCATAGATGCCCTTGACCTTGGTGCCATCGGGATTGCCTCCATGGTAAATCGAATAATGTTCCGCAATATGGCTCTTGGGCTCATTCCGTCTGATGTCGTTCAGATGTTCTCCGATGCGGATACGCAGTTGTCGTTTAGTCTTTCTAATATAGCACCTGTTGCATGGACACGTGAGGCTGTAGATTACTTTTGTAGTGGCACAGTTTATCAGGCTTTTAATCCTATAAACCTTTTTTTGAGTTACGTCGGTGAACTCCTTGGTTCTCTCAACGTATTTACAGATCTGACAATGACCACAAGGAAACATGCCCTTAGTACGTGGTATGGTAGACAGCCAGGTACTTTTTGTGTTTGTAGGGGAGTATTCGGACTTTGTTAGGAGGTCCGAAAGGTTTGGAGCTCTCCTAGCAACCATGTGAGGGTGGTCTCCCACTATTCCTGCAATAACGGGACATCTAATCAGTGTTGGCCAATGTTTGGACAGCACTTCCCTAATCCTTGGCCATTGCGAGCCAAAATCGGTAATAAATCGCACCGGATCCTTACCAACCGCTTTTGCATCCTCATGTCCTACATTTTTCTCCAGAAGGAGTGAGGGGCGTTGGCATTCCATCGCTCTCTTTTTGGCTTTTCTTAAGGTCTTGTGACTATAACCTTTTTCCCTGAAACGGCCATACATGGCATGGGCTTCCTTTTTGAAATCTCCATCATCTGAGCAATTCCTTCGTATATGCAGGAACTGCCCAATCGGAATTCCCTGTTTCAGGGATTGGGGATGAAAGCTATCAGCCCTCAGCAGGGTGTTGGCTGCTGTTGGTTTACGGTATGTTGATGTACATATACCTCCCTCCTTCTTGGAAATATTCAGATCCAAGAAGGGTAAGCTTTCATGATTAGTGTTGAGCGAACCCGGACTGTAACGTTCGGGTCCGTACCGAACTTTCGGGTGTCCGTGGCACGGACCCGGACCCGGACATTTCAAAAATCGTTCGGGTTCGGTCCGGGGTTCTGCTATTTTACTCCACGTGTTGAGAAGCTGCAGGGCAGCCAATCAACAAGTGTTTCACTGGTTTGCCCTTAGAAGCCATCACAGCCATGCCTACTAATGGCATGGCTGTGATTGGCCGGTGCATCATGTGACCCAGCCTCTTTATAAGCTGGAGTCACAGTGCTGCAGTCACATGCTCCTTGGGTTAGTGTAGGGAAAGGTAGCTGACTGCGTGAGGGACAGATTTGAGACATTTTAAGACCTAATCCTGCATCCTGAGATAGATTACTTTACTACTGCTGTCTGTGCTGTTGCTCTGAGGACAGATAGCAGAAATTAGAGATTTCACAT
>BLSH010249703.1:332483-347690 GCA_018402905.1 Glandirana rugosa
AATGGATATTGACCTTAGTACTTATCTCAACTCGCTTGGAGACCTTCAAACCCAAGACGACCAGGCAGGCTTGAAGCCCTGTTTCAGGCCCAGGCCCAGGCCTGCCTTGGGCTTGCTAATTTTAGAACAGTTATATGGCTTCTACCATTAATTAATACTTTTCAGACACAGTTTGAAGATGATCCACATTCACCTCTATTTTTGCTTTTTTTATGTTTTTATTTTTTTTAAAATATTTACAGTTATTTCCACTTGCCCTACCCTTACCCCCATTTTACTTCCTTTTGCAGCCCTCTAGGGCTTTCCAGGACTTTGTTACAGCCATTTTTGTGCATAAAAGTTCGGGTCCCCATTGATTTCAATGGGGTTCGTTGTCCGTGCGATCGTTCGGGTTCCGTCCGGACCCGGACCCGGACTTTGTCCCGAAGTTCGGACGGACCAGCAGAACCCAAACTTCCAGAGGTTCGCTCAACTCTATTCATGATTCCAGTTATAGGTAAGTCTGATATTCAGACCATTTTCATTGTGATTGTCCATGAATTTTTCCAGATCAATCACGGTTCCTTTCCAGATCATCAGGATATCATCTATATAGCGTATCCAAAGATGTACACATCTCCTCAAGTCAGCCAGAGGTTATACCTCAATCTCTTCCCACATGCCGAGATGGAGACAGGCATATGCGGGCGCCCAGGCTGCCCCCATCGAGGTCCCCGAAATCTGCTGGTAATACTGCTGATTGAATTGGAAAAAATTGTTATTAAGAGCAAAGGATAACAGATCCAGTATGAATTCATTTTGGTGAGCCATTTCGGGAAAGTTCTTCTCTAAGTAAAAAGACACGGCCCTAAGGCCCCACTGGTGGGGGATCGATGTGTACAAGGATTCCACATCGATCCCCACCAGTAGCCATCCCATGTCAACTTCTACTTCCCGTAGTCTATTGAGTACCTGTTTCGTGTCTCTTACATAGGACTCAAGCGTCGGGACCATGGGTTTTAGAAGTTCATCCAAATATTTTCCCATTCTGTCCAGGGGACCGCCAATCGCAGAAATGATTGGCCTACCCTGTGGGTGGGTAAGATTTTTATGCAATTTCGGGATTATATACAATACCGGTATATTGAATTCCCGAACAGCCAGGAAATCAAATTCTTTTCGACTGAGGATACCAGCTTCCCATGCCAATTTCAGAGAGCTGTTCAGATCCGCCATCACTTTATTAAAGGGGGATGTAGGAAGTTTGCGGTATGTTTTCTGGTCACGAGTTGTCTTTTGACCTCTGATACATAAAACTCTTCATCTAAGAGAACCACATTGCCACCCTTATCACTTTTTCTGATGATAACTTCTTGAGCTTCACGCAATTCATTGAGAGCATTTCTTTCCTCTCTTGTGAGGTTATCCTGTCGTGGCATGTTCCAATTCATCGTTTTTAATTCGCCACAAATTAGATCTTAGAAGTGACTGATGGTTTTATTCTTACTTAATGGGATCATTTTGTTCGATTTTATATTAAGGTCAGGGCGTCTGATCGACACAAAATCATCATCATCGGAGTTTTCAGGGTCCCCCTGGGCCTCATCCATAAGTGACATGAGATCTTCCAAAGCTCTACGCTCCTCTTCTTGTAGCCCTTGGCTGAGGGTGCCTTCCTGGTCTTTAAACTCATATAGATAACGAAAAAGGACCTTGCGTAGAAATAGGGTTACATCTTTAAATACGGTGAATTCGTCCGTGTTGTTAGTTGGAGAAAACGATAGGCCTTTGTTTAGCAATTTTATATGGGCTTGTTTTAGGGGGAACTTAGATAGATTGATCACCTTGTTGTCAAGGCCAGAGTCAGAGGCCAGACTACTTAATTGTGCTTCTTTTGACTTCTGGTCCTGCTCCTTGTTGTTCGATCGCTTTTTCCTCTTTCTCCGCCTTTTCCTTGTTGATCCCTTGGTTTTGTTTGTTTCAGGATCCCCCCACCTCCTCGTGTCTGCTTTTCTCTTTCGGGGGAGGGGGAGCTCTCCCTGTTTCCGTCTAAAAAAGAGACTGATCGTTTAGAGCTGTCACTATCGCTGCTTTCTGTGTCCACTTGGGAACGTGATCTGGACCGACGTCGTCTAGATCTGTGACGGCCCCTCTGGGAGGACAGATCAAAGATTTCTCCCTTTTCCCAATGCATCAAGTCGCGTTTAAACTTTGATTGTTTTGTTATTCTCAAATTTCTTTGAACCTTCTCAATTTCTTTCTTGATTAGTTCATTTTGTTTCATGAATTCTTCCTCAGTTTTATAAATCTCCAAATCCTTGCTACTGTTATCGATTTCTTCTTTGAGTTCGTTTAACTGGATTTTCTCCTCCTCTATTATTAATTTCATAAGTTCTAGGCCATGGGAAATGCATAGCTCCTTCCATTTCACAATGAATCGTTCATTGTGGAGATGTTCAGCAGGGGTAACTTTATCCCGTAACCCACGGGGAATGATTTTTTGGGACACATAATATTCTAAGGAAGACACATCCCATTTTCTATTAAGATGTTTAATTAACAGTTTCTTATGTACCTTAAATTTCCTTCTGATTTCATCACTTTAGATTCTGTGGTGACACCCTCAATGCCAAGGGCAGCTTTGATCTCTACATCGATCTCATCACCTAAAACATACGCCATTTTGCTGGTACAATGAGAACAGCCCCTAGCCTAAAAGAATGGGTTGAGTGGGTTTCGTGGTTTGGGGTGAGGTGGCCACGACCTGCCTCTGAATCACACCCTATGATATACTCTAAACATAAGTCATACCTAAACCAGAAACCAAAAGGAAGCACGGGCACTGGACACAAAAGTGATGCTCCTATATATAAAGTAGGGGAATAACATAAATCAACAAAACAATATAAACGTGAAAATACACCAAAGAATGATCATAACCGGGGTGGTCTGCTGATCAGTAAATATAATGAGATGAGTCCAAAGGAACGGGTCACCAGTACCCAAGACGCTAAATGGGCATAAAAAGGGGGGGGGCCCCCAACAAAGGGGGTCAAAAAGGACTCTAATTGGATATGAGTAGGGGGTTTGATGCACCTCTCTCTTCTGCCATTGGGTGGCACTGCTACTTATGGCATTGGAATGATAAGGTGCATATGAACTTGGAATATGAATGGATAGGCTCCTATAGCCAATCGGCAGGGGTTTTCTTGGGCCCCATGGCCTGCTGGGAGAGCCTATTTCTTTGGGAGGAGTCAGGTGATCGCTGTTCTGTGCCATCTGGATGGCTGTCTAGGTGAATGGGTGAATGTGTGTTGAAAACTCATGGATGCTAGGCCAGAAGCCTGGGGCCTATCCAGGAGCACCTGGTTGCTAGGCAGTCTGAGGCCTATGCAGGACAAGAAGCAGCAGCGTGAAGTTTAGGCTTCATGCCAAAAGCCTTACCAAGTTCTGCTGGCCAGAGAACCCCTCTTTGTCAGAGGTGAAGGGACAGAGTTGCTATCAGAGGACAACCATTCCTGTCACCAGAGGCAAAGTGTAAACCGGGGTCACAGGTAAAGGGGAAACTGTCACCCTCAAGGGACAATGCTCCTGTTATCAGAGGCCCGAGTTCAGAGTCTGAGAGAGTACCAGAGCAGCCTTTTTCACTAACTAGGGATGGTGGAGAAGTTGGGAAAGTCTCAGCGGAACCCAGCAGGATAGAGGGGGTGACGCTTGCAAAAGAGTTCAGCAGTTGGGCTGAAAAGCCAAATAAGGGACCCAACAGGTCAGTGTGGGGACACTCGGAAGGTACAGTGGTTGGCTGTGTGAAGTTCAAGGGACCCAGTGGCATTGGCAGTCAAAGGAGTCTTGTTAAGAGACTGTGAGTTCAAGTTCATGAAGCTATGAGATGAAGGCCAGGTCTACACAACGGTGATACCAAGTTTGGTATGTGTATCCATCTGTGTTGAAGTCAGAAGTACAAGTTCAATACCGAAAGAAATAGTTCTTGGCAGGCACAGTTCAGTTGGAAAGCCTGTGGGACTATACAACCACCTTAGTGTCCTATTTTTGTGAGTCTCTGAGTCTGCTAAGTGCTTTTGCCCCCATCCAAAGGTTGTCCTGGCCCTAACCCTCTCTCCCCAGTTCTTGAAGAGAAAAATAAATCTCTTTTGTTCTGCATCATCAAAGTGTCTGGCCCCCAATTCAATTCTTCTATCTGCACCCACTATGCCTAGTAACTAGAGTTGAGCGAACACCTGGACGTTCGGGTTCTGCGGGTCTGAACGAACTTTGGGAGTCCGGGTTCGGCACCGAACGTTGCCCGAACGTTATCCCGGATCCCGAACCCCATTGAAGTCAATGGGGACCCGAACTTTTAAGCACAAAAATGGCTGTAACAAAGTCCTGGCAAGTGCTAGAGGGCTGCAAAAGGAAGTAAAATGGGGGTTAGAGTAGGGCAAGTGCCCTACAAAAAAATGGGGATAGGGAAAATAAATTAAAATCAAATAAACTAGGAGATGATTTTTGAACAATAATGTGTCACTTACAGCTGCAGCTAGAACCTCTCCCTTTAGAACTAGGAGATGATTTTTGAACAATAATCTGTCCCTCTAAGCAGAAGCCTCTACCTAGTGCAGTCAGATCGCTCAAAGCAGCAGTATGTGAAATCTCAAATTACTCCCACAATCTGATCGTTGTGTACGATCCCACAATCTGATCGTTGTGTACGATCGTAATGATCGTTGTGTTAGGCAGGGTTTGATCTGCAATCTGTCACTCAAAGCAGCAGTATGTGAAATCTCGATTCTCAAATTTCTGCGATCTGTCCCTCAGAGCAACAGTAGAAGTAATCTCAGGATGCAGGATCAGATGTTAAAATGTCTGCAATCTGTCCCTCACAAAAACGCTGGCAGCTTCCTCTCCCTACACTATTCAGAGTCTCAGAGAGCATGTGACTGCAGCATCAAGTGACTCCAGCTTATATAGAGGCTGGGTCACATGATGCACTGGCCAATCACAGCCATGCCATTAGTAGGCATGGCTGTGATGGCTTCTAAGGACAAACCAGTGAAACGCTTGTTGATTGGCTGCCCTGCAGCTATTCAACATGCGTGATCAACTACCAGAACCCGAACCCGAACGTTTTTTGAAACGTCCGTGTTCGGGTCCAGGTCCCGGACACCCCAAAGTTCGGTACAGACCCGAACGTTACAGTCCGGGTTTGCTCAACACTACTATTAACCCATCCTATGAAGATGGATGTCAGCTGTCCCTAGCCCATCATTGGGCCTTCACCTCTGCCTGAAGACCTCTTTAGTTCCTCTTATCACA
This sequence comes from Glandirana rugosa, assembly GCA_018402905.1. Classification (NCBI taxonomy): domain Eukaryota; kingdom Metazoa; phylum Chordata; class Amphibia; order Anura; family Ranidae; genus Glandirana; species Glandirana rugosa. The sequence continues at coordinate 337,776 of BLSH010249703.1, forward strand.
AAGTTGATGTCTTTCATGTGTTTGATATTGTTAATTGTTGAAAAACCATTGTATTATTGTTGGGGGCTCGGGCCAATGCCATGGTGCTAATAGACAAGCCCTGACAATGGTAATTAAATGAATAAGAATGGCGTACTCGCACGAAACAAAACAAAATGTGCCTCACTTTTCCAGTTATATGAGCCCAGAACACTAAGCTTTTTGGTTTTTGGGCTTCTATCAATATAGCAAGAAAATACCCTAATTTTAGCGACCAGTGCTAGAATGTGTGTGAGCATGTTTTATACAAAAAGTTTGCAGATCCAGTGAAATGATGCAGGGATGCTTTGGACCCAGCTCAAAGTAAAAGTAAAAAAGATGTTACTGAAACCAGTTCACACAAGTTATTGGAACTAAAATTTACTAGTGATAAAATTCCACCAAAAAACTATGGTACTTGTAAACTTAGTTATTAAAATCTTATGTAAGCTTTAACATATTTTGTCATTTCAAACGTAATTTCCTTTTTTTAATCTGTAGATTCTAATAAAATAATTCAGAGGCAATTTTTGGGCAATCAGTCAGAAGATACTATACATGTTAGTATCCAGTTATATTATGTACTTTTAGTAAAGAACACCGTCTATTTTTAAAGCAATTTACTGAGCTGGCCAGAAACAGCTCTTGAGGGAGTCCTTTCCACATTTTCACAGCTCTTACTGTGGAGAAACCTTTCTGAATTTGGAGATTAAATCTCTTTTTCTCCAGACGTAAAGAGTGCCCTCTTGTCCACTGTGATGACCTTAAAGTGAATAACTACGTTCACTATATGGACCACTTATGTGTTTATACATGTTGATCATATCCCCTTTAATCTCAAGAGAAAATAAATTCAGTTCCTCTAATCTTTCTTCATAGCTGAGCTCCTCCATGCCTCTTATCAGTTTGGTTGCTCTTCTCTGCACTTTCTCCAGTTCCCCGATATCATTTTTGTGAACTGGTGTCCAAAACTGAACTGCATATTGCAGATGAGGTCTAAAGCCTTGTACACATGGTGCGACAGTTGTATGAAAACAGTCGTACAACAGCTTGTTGTACGATCAACCGACCTTTAGTACCCGCAATTAGAACAGCCGACGTGCGACGGTTGTACAACAGAAGTTGGATGAGCAGAGTAGAAAACTTTTGTTGTACAACATGCAGTCGTACAACCATTGTACCGTTTGTACAGAGAAGTTGGTCCAACAAGTTGTACGTGCAAAACACGCATGCTCAGAAGTCATGCTTGGTTGTATGACCGCTTAGTGCATGTCAGTATGCGAGACACAACAGCCGACATACGATTTTGGACGTCTGGCCGTACAACCGTTGCATCATGTGTACAAGGCTTTACTAATGATTTGTACAGAGGCAGAATTATCTCTCTCTCTCTCTCTCTGGAGTCCATACCTCTCTTAACCTCCCTGGAGGTATGATTATTTCAGAATTTTGGTGCTGAAAGCGGTACAATTATTTTGCATGAAAATTTGGCGTTTTATATTGTAGGCCTGTAATTCTTAGCAATAACTCACTTAAATCTGTACAAACAAGAGTCTAGTAGACATCCCGGGTATGAAAAAGTTTGAAAAATGAAATCATAAATTATAATATAATAAATAACTAAAAATAATTATCAAAAATAATAATATAATAGTAATAAAATTTATTCAATAATGTAATCAAACTAAAAACGCAGAAATTTGCTCACTTGCAGAATTGTCGCTGTCGTCACTTTCAGTTTCTGATAAATTTCCCCAAAAATCGGTATCACTCAATTCTGCAAATCATTCTTATTTACTATCGGTGTTTTCTAGCTGATCAAAAACCACTTTTGACGCAAAGGGACACTTTTTGGTTTTATGGACATTCTCAAGTTTCCAGGCAGAAAGAATGACATTTATTATATAAAAGTGCATGCAGGGCTCTGGGCAAACCACTAGGGACAAAGGGGATGTGAAATGTTTTCATACAGTAATGTAATCTATAAGATTACAGTGTACTGTATGTGTACTGTGTGTTTAACTTTTTGAATTTCCCGCCGGTCTCCGTCCCCGTGCGACGCGACGCTCGCAGGGAATGGAGCCCGGCACACAGAGGCATCGGGCGGAGGACAGACACACTGACACCGCGGGGGACATCGCTGGATCCAGGGGACAAGGTAAGTAACATTGCCTGGATCCAGCGATGCAATCCCGAGTGTGGCTCGGGGTTACCGCTCTTGGTACTGAAAATCCACCCCGAGCCACACTCAGGAATACCGCCAGGGAGGTTAATACAAGAAAGGATTTTAATTGCTTTGGAAACAACAGCTTGGCATTGCATGCCATTATTAAGTTTATGATCTACCAAAACCCCCAGATCCTTCTCCACCATTGATTCCCCCAGTTGTACTCCCCCTAGTACTAAGGAGCACTAAGGTCGGCTTGTAAGTTGAAGACATTTTGTAAGGCCGTTATTCCACTGCATAGCTTGGTACCATCTGTAAACACTGAAATGGTACTTTTAATCCCAGACCCAATATCATTTATAAAGATATTAAAAAGGAAGGGTCCCAACACTGAACCTTGGGGTACACCACTGATAACCTTAGACCATTCCGAGTATGAATCATTAACCACTACTCTGAATTCGGTCTTTTAGCCAATTTTTTATCCATTTACAAACTGATTTTTCCAAGTCTGTAGCTGTAGACTTTACCTTGCACATTAGCCGTGTGTGGGGAACGGTGTCAAATGCTTTTGCAAAATCCAAGTATACCACGTCCACAGCCACCCCTCTGTCCAGGGTTTTACTTACCTCCTCATAAAAAGAAATCAGGTTTGTTTGACAACTTTTGTCTTTCATAAATCCATGCTGTCTGTTGCTTAAAATACTTTTTTTCGGCAAGAGTTCATCTATGTGGTCTTTTATTAAACTCTCCAATATCTTCCCAACTATAGATGTTAAACTAACAGGTCTATAGTTACTCGGTAAAGACTTTGGCCCCTTTTTAAATATGGGCACCACATTGGCCCTACGCCAATCCAGTGGTACTATTCCAGTCATTAAAGGATCCCTAAAAATTATGAACAATAGCTTTGAAATGATAGAGCTCAATTATTTTAGGATTAGTGGTTGAATGCCATCTGGTCTAGGTGCTTTATCCACATTTATTCTGTCTAAACATTTCTGCACCATATCACTTTTGAGCCATTGTGGATAATTTGGGGCTGTGTCAATACCATCCTCATTATGGCCATGAGCTCCCCCATGAGCTCCCTCCCTCTCTCCTTTGTATACACAGAGCTGAAGAAAGTATTTAATAAATTTGCCTTCTCTTTGTCCCCAGTCACCCACTCTAGATTATTTTGTAAAGGGCCTACATGCTCAGACCTGACCTTTTTACTATAAATATATTTGAAGAATTTTTTGGGGTTTGTCCTACTATCTTTTGCAATATGTCGTAATTTTTGAATTTTTGCATCCTTGATTTCCTTTTTGCAAATTCTATACTCTTTGCAGCATTTAAACGATGATGGTATTTCCTCTTTTTTATATTTTTTTAAAAGTTCTTTTCTTATTATTTATATTTTTTTATCTTTGGCCATGAGCCATGTTTTATTTTTTAGCCTTTTAAACGTATTGCCCATGGGAATATACTTTGCACTAAGTTCCCATACAGTCTTTTTGAAGAATTCCCTTTTCTGTTCTGTGTTCATTGATGCCAATATTCCCTTCCAGTCCAAGTCTTACAGAGCAGCCCTCATTCTTGGAAAATCTGCTCTCTTAAAGTGAAGTGTTTTTTATATTTCCAGTATGAACTTGTTGCTTACAGCTAACATTAAATGAAATCATGTTATGGTCACTACTACCCAAATGTTGTTTTATATGAACATTAGTAATAAGTTCTGCATGGTTTAAAATTACCAGGTCCGATGGAGCATCATTTCTTGTTGGGGCCTCTATGAATTGTACCATGTCTTTTCTGAGATGATGAACCCCACCCGTTCCTACTACATCTTTACTTGAAGACCTTGTCCACAACAGCAAAAGCAAGTGAGTGTTAGAGAAAGAATCTAATCCCTTAACATCTCTTTGGTACTTTTTTCAAACAAAAAATAGACCATGGTAATCCTGAAGAATGTAGCATGATGTCCCTCTCTATCATCTTACTATATTTAGCAAGGTGTGCTGTGGGCAGGTGGAGCATTTGCTGTCATACGATGCCACTTTGCACTGTCACATATTATTGCAATATTATAGTATATAGTAGCCAGAACACCATAGTAGCAAGAACGCCATTCTAATCATGAACAAAATGGCTGACTGACACTGGAGAGGTACCCAGCCTGGCTATTAGGCTTTCATCTTATACCAAGTGCCTTAGGTTTGGTGCTTAGGAAATAGACAATTGGTGGCAGTGTTGCCAACCGCCAGTAAATTTACTGACCGTTTGTAAAAATCAGTGATTTTTACTACTGTCTATGAATATCAAGGTCTGATAATTTGTCATGCTGTGCTGACTTTTTAAGTGTAAACCGGGCAAACTACTTGATATGGGTATTGTCAGTGTTTCCATGTTGTGTTTCCATATCAATTGTCTTAGTTTTTAATAGGAATTCAGTTATTTTCAGGTTGCCAGTAAAAAGTGTGCTCCGCCAGTAAATTTCCTATGTTTTGGCAGTAAAAAACGCTGCAGGAGGTTGGCAACACTGATTGGTGGTGGGGTTGGCAAGTGCTACTACAGGAGTGAAGATCTGAACTTTGACTTCTTTACAATATATAAAGACCAAATGAGTGGAATGAAAGTAATTAAAGAAGCAAAGCACAGTTGAGAAGCAGTACATATCAGAGTGTAGAGATGTTGATTGTACAGAGCAATGGCAAGGCAACACAAAAAGCAGCAACAAGGTGTAAAGGAAAACAGAAGAATAAGGAAAGGACCACACAACAGAGAGTCAACCCTCCCTTTAACCTTCCTGGCGGTATGATTATGTCAGATTTTTGCGTCTCAAAGCGGTACATTGTTTCACATAGAAATTTGGCGTTTTATATTGTGGACCTGTAATTCTTATATTCTTAATAATACTATAATAATAATAACATGTATTCAATAATGCAATCAAATCAAAGCACTGAAATTTGCTCAGTTGCAGAATAGTTTCTGTCGTCACTTTCAGTGTCTGATGATGAATTTCCCCACAAATCAGTATCACTCAATTCTGCAAATGATTCTTATTTACTATCGCTGTTTTGTAGCTGGTCCAAAACCACTTTTGACATAAAGAAATGCTTTTTGGATGGAATGGATATTCTCAAGTTTCCAGGCAGAAAGAATGGCATATATAATATAAAAGTGCATGCAAAGCACTAGGGACAAAAGGGATGTGAAATGATTTGATACAGTAATGTAATCTTACAGATTACAGTTTACTGTGTGTGTTGTATGTGTGTTTTACTTTTTGAATTTTCCGCCGGGCTCCTCCCCCATGCGACGCGACGCTCACAGGCAATGGGGCCCGGAACCCAGAGGCATAAGGCGAAGATTCCACCAGAGGACACAGCAGGGAGACATTGCAGGATCCTGGTGACAAGATAAGCAACTTTTCCAGGATCCTGTGAAGCGACCCTGCGTGTGTCTCGGGGTTACCACTTTTGGTAATGAAAACTCACCCCGAGTCACACTCGGGATAACCGCCAGGGAGGCTACGCTGGCCATACATGGATAGAAATTCATAATTCAAATTGGAATTTTGATCCATGTAAGGGCAGGCTGGTTGTACACAAGTCAGTCTATTGATTAACTTGTCTACAGCTAGCCTGTTGGAAAATTGTCTGTTGATCAGCACTGAGGTGACTGGGTGGAGCCTGAACTCTAGGAAAAGGCAACGCTGAGGCACATCCAACTGCCCTGAGGAGATTCAGCTGTCACAAGAGTTGCCCACCCTCCCGCCCATTGTGAAGTTTTGTCACTGTTTTATTGGCAGTTTTGACCTTGCCAGCAATTGATGTTGCTTTATGGGATATGCCCTCAAGTTAAATTCTGGGGTCAGTCTAATGCCTGTCTCGCACGCATGGTAAGGACAGGCCTCTTCACCACTTCAACCCTGGAAGGATTTCCCCCTTTAGGACCAGAGCACGTTTTGCGATTCGGCACTGCGTCGCTTTAGCTGACAATTGCACGGACGTGCGACGTTATACCCAAACAAAATTTGCGTCCTTTTTTCCCCACAGATAGAGCTTTCTTTTGGTGGCATTTGATCCCCTCTGTGCCATTTCTGATCACCGCTATAGACAAAAAAGAGCGACAATTTTGCAAAAAAAAAGAACAGTTTTTCTTACTCTTTGCTAAAGTACAAATTCAAAAAAATCGGTTTTGGCCAATTTATATTCTTTCTAATATTTTTGGTAAAAAAAATCGCAATCGGCGGTTATTGATTGGTTTACGCAAAAGTTGCTGCGTTTACGAATGATGAGAATTAATTTATTTTATTTTTTAGTAGTAATGGTGGCGATCTGCGATTTATAGCGGTACTGCAATATTGCAGCAGACATGTTGGACCATTTCGATACTTTTTTGGGACCATTGGCTATTAAAATGCACTGATTACTGTGTAAATGCCATTGGCAGTGAAGGGGTTAACTGGCAGGGGGAGATCTAGGGGTTAATTGTGTTCCCTGGGTGTGTTCTAACTGTGGGGGGGCTGGGCAGTGACAGGGATCAGTAGATCTCCTATGCCCGCACTGACAGAGCAGGGAACCGCCGTGTTTACATCGGTGGTTCCCCGCTCTTTGGCTCTGGCAGCTCATCGCGGCTCGCCGATGGATATCGGGTCCACCTGAGCCACGGGCACGCTCCTCCGAGTACGGCGGGTGCACACCACCGGCGGCGCGTGTGCGCCCCCTAGCTGCCACTCCAAAATCGCCATTTATTTATGGCGATTCGCGGGACACATCCACACTGCCGCCGTAAATATCCGGTAGGCAGTGTGGAAGTGGTTAAACTATATGAGTTTATGTTTTATGGGTGCTCATGGTATACGGTGGCTGGCATTGTTGTTTGGTAAATTCTGGGGTCAGTATAATGCCTGCCTGGCACTGATGGTAAGGACAGGCCTCTTAGACTATGTGAGTTATGTTTTATGGGTGCTCATGGTATACTGTGGCTGGAATTGTTGTTTGGTACATTTGGAAAGTTGTACTTTTGAAAAGTTCAATAAAGCTGTGGCCTTGCCCTATTTCCAACTTAATCAGCTTCTGTGTCTTTTTTGGGGGGGCAAGGTATTGGTTTATTAGTTGGTCATAAATGAGCCTATGCTTCTCAGCAGTAATGACAATGCGGAGCTGGGAACCAGAAAAGGTTCTCTATTAATAACACAAAAGCAGATGATAGAAAACAGACACAAAAAGTTTACTTTTTAAACATTTTAAGGGCAACCTTGAAGAACCAGTTAAGCAGCTACCAATAATGTGAACGTGACAATGTAGACATTCCTGATATTCTCTAAAAAAGCATAACCATAACCAATTACCCATTTGTCTTGTCAAATCTGTGCATTTGCTATGCATTCAAACAAAGATAAATATAAGAAATAAGGGTCTGATAGGATGGAAATGTCAAGCTGTCAATAAATAATCTTTTCTTTTTTTGTTCAACAAGTGGGTTGAACAAAGAAAAAAATAATCTGATTTCTTCATCCACACACTGGAAGTGGATGGGGTAATCACTCCCGTTGTGCTATTGTATTCATTCTGACAGCAGGAACACATTGGTCAGTGTTGCCAGCTATAGCCGGTGTCACTGATCATTTTGGAAAAAATGGCTGTACAGAATTTAATCAGTAGATCTGTAAACCAGCCTGCCCATACATGGATCAAAATATGGTCCCCGCTGAACCAGCTGAATTTCGATCCATGAATGACCGCTTTTAGGTTTCCTCTGCTGAAAAACAGGAAAGTGCAGGAAATATGCAGTTTGCAGTATGAATAGAATCGCTGGACCCATGCCCCGGAAGACATCCGTTCGTGACGAAATCGATAGGGCGGAAGTGATGTTTCCAGGTCACCGCTGAACGAACGAATGATGATTGTCTGTTATCTGCGATTTTTACATTGGAAGTTTGTAAGTGCAATCTTTTAATACATTTATATGCTTTTAAACGTTATTACACTATTGTGGCCCTTCTGTTTTCATTGAGCTTAACAGAGTGTCAGACGTATCCGGAAGACAGCGCTGAGGAGGCCAGCTTCTGTGGCTCAGTGGAGGTCTTATATCCACACAGGTGTTCCTTGACCCCCTGTAATAAGGGGTCCAGGGGTTTCGGTAAGGGTACATCCTTATTGGTGGAGGATCTTTCACTGAAGTGGTAGTGTGGTGGATGTTTACTGGTCACGGCTACGGATAAGTTTCACATCTTTTTTGCACCTATTTTTTCCAATAGATTGGACTCTGGACTTGGACACATATATATGCACTTTTGTTTTTTCCATTACATTTTGATTTTGTATTGATATCTACTAATCCATACACATGTTTGGGATGTGTTGACTGTGAATATATACACAAGCGCAATTTATTTTTTATCTTTAGCATTATGTTGGTGTAGAATTCACACTTTATAAGTTGCAGCTGTGCTCCTTTTTTGCCATTGCTCTAGTGGGTAGCGCAGTCATCATTCACATTTTACTTAGAACGGGGATCTGCCTATGTAAACAAGGGAGATCCCTGTTCTGACATGGAAGTACACAGAGATCTTCTGTTCCTAGTAATCAGGAACAGCGATTTCTGTGTTCTTCCTGTCAGTCCATCCCCCACACAGTTAGAAAACATGCTGAGGGAACACACTTAACCCCTTGATCGCCCCTGATGTTAACCCATTCCCTATCCATTTTTTTAGCACTGATCACTGTATTGGTGTCACTGGTCCCCAAAAAGTGTCACTTAGGGTCAGATTTGTCTGCCGCAATGTCGCAGTCCTGCTAAAAATTGCTGATCGCTGCCATTACTAGTAAAAAACAATAAAAAAAGTTAAAAGTCCATAAATCTATCCCATAGTTTATAAACGCTATAACTTTGCGCAAACCAATCAATATAAGCTTATTGGGATTTTTTTACCAAAAATATGTAGAAGAATACATATTGGCCTAAATTGATGAAGAAATTTGTTTTTTTACTTTTTTTTGGATATGTATTTTAGCAGAAAGTAACAAATGTTTTTTTTTTTCAAAATTGTCAGTCTTTTTTTGTTTATAGCGCAAAAAAATAAAAGCTGCAGAGGTGATCAAATACCACCAAAAGAAAGCTCTATTTGTGGGAAAAAAAAGGACATCAATTTTATTTGGGTACAGCGTCACATGCCCGTGCAATTGTCAGCCAAGGTAACGCAGGGCCGTATTGCACAAAATGGCCTTGGTCATTAAGGGCATAAATCCTTCCGGGGTTGAAGTGGTTCAAAAAAATATTTAATTTCTTAATTTTCCAAAAAATGTGACAAAAAATTGCAACTTCAAAAAACTCGCCATGCCTCTTACTAAATACCTCAGACTGTCTATTTTGCAAAAAGGTAATTTCGGGGGAATTTGTACTGTCCTGGCATTTTAAGGGCCTCAAGAAATATAATAGGCCACCAGGACATCAGGATTGATCAATTTTCAAATATATGTACACTAGTTTGTAGACGTTGTAACATTCACACAAACCAAATATAAAACCAATATACAGTATACTTATTGGGATTTTTTTTTTTACCAAAGACTAGTGTTGAACGAACCCGGACTGTAACCTTCGGGTCCGTACCGAACTTTTACGGTGTCCGTGGCACGGACCCGGACCCGGACATTTCAAAAATCGTTCAGGTTCGGTCCGGGGTTCTGCTATTTTACTCCACGTGTTGAGAAGCTGCAGGGCAGCCAATCAAC